>BJFM01001931.1:44112-73359 GCA_016586285.1 Arothron firmamentum | reverse complement strand
GAGGAGCCTGGAGGAGCAGCTGAAGCGATGCCATGCTACCAGTGACACTACATCCTCATCAATAAGATCAATCGCAGTTAATTGCTCTTCATCGCCGGGGCCTGAGGGAAGCATCTGACCCCCCAGGATGCTAAAATGATGCATTTGAGGAAACTGACATGCTCAGAGGGCTGTATTCTGAAACTCGATTGGAAACTAATGAAAGAATTTATCCTTTTAGGGACAATAAGTCAGGAAGGGGGGGCGATATTAGAACTAAGAACTCGTTAAAGCTTCCAATGCAAACAAACAAAGCAAACATCAAGACTAAAGTCAGCATCCTGCAGAGGGTGTGGGAGAGCGCGTAGGGGAGACGCTGGTGGACCGGACACATCTGCAGGGGGGGGATAAGGACGGGGGGGCGAGAAGCCAAGAGGAGAGAGCCAGACCAATCACAATGGACGGTGAAGGACAAAGCAGGAAGTCGCAGCTCCACACACAGAGACAGAGAGAGATGGGGTTCAGACCAAGCTGACAGAGCCCAAACAGACTGCAAAAGCTAGTTTCTGATCATTCTTATCGTCATCAGCAGTATTACTATCACAAATATACAATCATATTTCAATTGGAAGCAGAGAAGAGATTTGACTCAAATCTGTGCCTTCAAATTGAACCTCCATGAACTCATCTATGTCACCGCCTCAAAGGTTTTGAACCATTCTGACGTTTGGCTCTGCAGCTTGACCATTTAAAACAACAAAACATGCAAAACATTCATTTAAATAAAGTTCAAAATCACTAAATTGTTATTATTATCGTCTATATAGTTCAGTTAAATCAAGTATTGAAGCACTGACAACAACAAACTGAATCAGAAAGATAAGCTGACATAATAATAAACTAAAAGTGAAAATAATCTGGCAAACCTCGAATCCGCCGATAACAAAGAGAGCGTTGATGTTGTGGATTCTAAACTGGTTGGCGATGCCGTCCAGATGTTTACCTGGAAGAGTTCTACACAGAAAAAAGAAGGAAAAAGCCTTTAACTTTCCACCAGTATTTCCAGGGTTTTATCTCTGAAAGACCATGAACATGGCCCCACCCACCGTTTGGTGCCCAACAAGGATCCACCTTGTCCAGTCCAGCCACCAACATCCCCCCATTTGATCTCCTTAATCTGCTCAACAAAAAAAAAAATCAACATTTACTCATTAAACATATATAAACATATCATGGAGAGCGCGCTATGTCCCGCCCTTCTTTCAGCAGGAAAGCTACCGGGGGGTTTTTGCCCCCTCCCGTCCTGTGGTCGCTGGAAACGTACCTGTCCTCTGGACAATCCCTCAAACCCGTCGTTGACAGCAAACATTCTGTGGCCTTCTGCGATCCCCACCCGGACAGCTGAGCGCACGGCGGCGTTCATTCCAGCCGCCGGGGCGCCGACGTTCAGCACGGCAACGTTAAAGGAGCTCTGTGGGCGACAGGCACCGTTGAAGGCCGCGAAAGTCACGCTCCAATCGGCCGCGTGTCTCATGCCAGCAACGTTTAGGGGCAATTAAGACAAACAGGCACAAAATGAGAAAAGGCAGATGAGAAACATGAGTTATTGGTTCGTTTGGAAGCGCTCGTCTCCGTGTCCTCATGTTCCACCTGAGCATGGACGCTGCCTCGGATCAGAAAAGCTACGCTTTTCTCACGTGCAAGAAGCTGCATGCTGCTCAAAAATGCAGTGAAGCTGCTGAGGCTTCTCACAGGAGACTCACACCTGAGCGCCAGCCTCGCACGTGCAGCCGCAAAGGCGTCATCGCAACAAAAGCAATGAAGAGGTTGATCCTGCCGCTGCAGGATACCTGAGGCCACAGGTGAGAGCAAACCACATGGAGGCGTGTGGAGAAGCTCAAGATGGACGGACGTGAAGGGGTCATCAGATCAATCTGAACGGGGCGCTTGATCTTTTCCAACTGTCTGGTGAAAGATCCTCAGAGACGACAAAACAGGCCCAGAAATGCAGAGCTCCTCGTTTGTGTCGGATCAGAGCCGACTGGGCTGGAGGGAAGAAACCTGTGAAACTAAAGCTTCCTGGCCTGGCCTGATTAACCACGCCTGTGCTAACTCCAGCCTGCGTAGCTGCAGCAGGAGGAACGGTCCCAGTCGGATCCTCCACCAGGCACAACTAAACATCTTGAACGAACCAGCTGACCCCTTTGGAGGTCCGGTAACTGCGTTCACAGGCCTCAGGAGGCGGCAGAGGGTACCGCGAAACGCTCAAAACCTCAGCGCTGCTGCTGGAGAAACACACACACCGCGTAAATGCTCGGCTTTGAAACGGCCGTTGACGTGGTTGCGCTGGCGGGAACTTACGCTTGGAAGCTCAGAGTCGGTTTTTCGGAAGGACAGGAGTCTGTAGGTGATCAGGTTGTTTTCAAAGCTCCTGCGGGAATGAAGAAAGAGACGCTTGAGCCTCGGCCAAGAATAAAAGCCAGCACGGAGCGGAGCCGGAGTACCTGCCGCGCAGCCGCACTGCCTCCTCAAATTTCTTCTCATCCATGGCCTTCTGTACCTCCTGGGTCTGACGGGGGGAAAAAAAAAAAAGAGTTTTCCTCAAATTGCGTCATTTTTCTGTGTCTTTACTGAGTCTCCGTGGTGGTGTGCTGCAGCCGTTATGATCACATGTAAACACACAGGACACACTCATGCCCTCAGACTTACCTTAAAGCCTCGTGCTGTCAATATTTCTGTTTATTTTGGAAACACCTCAGGGTCACAGTAGTTTAGGCTCCGAGGTCAAAGGTAGTCGGAGAGAGATCCTGTCCTTAAAGGACAGGACAGGACAGGATCCTGTCCTTTAAGGACAGTATGGAACCAGCTGGGAAGGACACTCTCATGCATGGACAGCCAGGTGTGATCCTTCTACACTCTTACCATCTGAACACACTCCATGAGCGGCAGCCTCACAGCCTGGTTGCCAACCAGGGACACGACGCAGGCTGGGGTGGTCGCCGAGGCCTCCAGCAACGCCAGCACTGCCTCCACGCCCATGCGGCTGGCCTGCAGGACGAAGGACGTGTGTGGTTTGCAGATGAACGAGAGCAGGGGAGATCTTTTCAGCATTCTATGGCGTCTCAGCTGGCGAAGCTTAAGACGTAAATAAGAACATTTACCAGGATCCTGTCAAAGGCCGACGGAGTCCCGCCTCTCTGCACGTGGCCCAAGATGGTGACCCTGGTGTCAAAGCCCAGGCGGCTGACGACCAGCTGGACACGGAGTCAGAGCGAAGAGGAAAGACAGTGAAGATGCTGTGCTAACTACAGCAAACACACACAATAAATCCTTCTAAATATGTGTAATCTACATTTCAGAAAGAGGGAACCAGGGATGTCAAACCGGCTCCACAAAGGGGCCGTGTGGCTGCAGGTTCCTGCTCCGACCAAGCAGCAGCACACCAGACTGGAGTCATTTAATCAGCTGATCCAGCCTTCAGACAGCTGATTGGTCAAACTGTGTGTGCTTGATTGGCTGGAACAAAAACTGCAGCCACACGGCCCCTTTGTGGAATCAGTTTGACGTCCCTGGAGTGAACAAAAGAGCTGGAACAAGACTTTAAAGACTTTAGTTTTACAAATGTTGCTCCTAAAGGTTAAACCAACTATGGTTTAGCAGGCTTAAAAGGAGGATACATGAAGATTTTAAGGCTTAAACAAGCATCAGGTGGAATAAACACTGGCTAACATTTCCTTGTTAATACCTAGAACAAACAAAAAGTGAAATTCAAGCCAGAAAAAGAGAAGGCACCAAATGAGAAATGAATGCAGGCTTGTGCGGGACAGACCGTGACTCCAGCGGGCCTCGTCTGCACACTTACATCCTTGATATAGTCAGGAGTTATTGCCTTGTTGTGGCAGTCGATGGCTCCCTCAGCAACAATAATAATGTTCAGCCTTTTCTTATCCGCACGGTTCTAAAAGGAAACAGAAGCAAAATCAAGATGGAAAACTTTTGCAGGTAGTAACGAGAGAGCTTGAACAGTCTACACACACAAATTCCAGCTTTTCTATGACCTACAGATTTCCTACCGAGATATCTGAAACCCAAAACTCTAAACTTTACACTGAAGACGCCCTGTTTTCCCTCAGCAGTATTTTTAAGCTTCCATCCAACAATTCCTGAATTCAAAAAGACCTTCTTCTCCAACATTTTTGGGCTAATTCATAGAATTAAAAAGACGCTGCTGCCTGGACACTACAGCACCAGCATTCAGGTCAGAGGACAGTGGACACCGCCCACACGTACAGGCTCTGTGGCGCAACGGACAGCGCGTTGGACTTCTAGTCAAGCACTTGAGAGGTGATTCAAAGGTTGTGGGTTCGAGTCCCACCAGAGTCGGCTTTTGGTAGCGTTTAATGGAGCTGAATGTCTAGACTGATTTATACTTTCACATATGCTATTTACTCTAGTGTTGTTGCATCTTTAGCTTAGCTTGTTGACACAGAAGGTTTGGTATAATACAAACATTGAGCATCTTTGACAGAAACATGAGAACGGGCTGAAGGTTTGTCGTTACCCCAGATAGTTTCTGGCACATGTTGTCTTCCCAGCCGTCATCGGGAGGCATTTCTGGGATAAAGACCCAGTCTGCTCCACATGCCAGGGCACTAACCAGGGCCAGGTATCTGCATATGAGCACAGACCCTTAATATTTCTTATTTTGAAACTTTTCATCGGTGCTGCTGGAACAACCCAAAGTCCCCACACCAAGAACATGTCACCACAGTCAAAGGTGCGTGAAGGAACTGCCTACCCACAATGTCTGCCCATCACCTCCAGCACGAAGGTCCTCTGGTGGCTGCAGAGCAGGAGGGAAGACAGACAAGAAGCTTGGAATTAACCGTACAGAGTGAAGAGCTACCTTCCTCTGCTAAGCAGTTAACGAGCAGCAGACTTTCTTTTGCCTCATCTCGACTGACCTTTGAGCTGTGGTCATGATGGCGTCCACCACCTCGATGATCCGGTGCAGCGCAGAGTCGGTGCCGATGGTCATGTCGGTTCCGCAGAAGTCGTTGTCAATGGAGCCGACCATGCCAACAATGTGGAGCACTGAGTTACTTTGAGCTTCTTTCTCATCGATCAGACCTGGAAAAACAACGTTGGGTGTGGTAGAATCTGTTCTGATGCGCGCGGCATCTAACCCGGGCCAACCCCTGCAGCGTGCTGCCACCTTTCTGGAGGAGCTCATCCAGAAGGCCGCTCCACTCCTCCCGGAACAGGTTGGCTCCGGTCAGGCTGCCGTCTCCGCCGATCACGCACAGGTTGGTGATGCGGCGCTGCACCAGGTTGTGGGCGGCTTTCAGGCGCCCTTCGCGGGTACGGAACTCTTTACAGCGGGCACTGCCGATGACCGTGCCACCCTGAGAAAACCACAGATTATTCGAATTTTAGACCATAAAAATGACAATGTACCACATAGAATGTGGTAAATCCGCAGACAGACCGTACTAAAGTTCGGCTCACCACTTGCAGCATGCTGGAGACGCTCTCCCAATTCGCCTCTTTGATGTTGTTTCCACCGTCAACCATCCCTTGGTAGCCCTGAGAGGAAGCAAATAAACTTTACTGACTACTTCACAAACAAACATGACCTTTATTTACTACGATGTGTATTGAAAAATCCGCAGCCGCCCCAGTTGAGAGTGTAAGCTTTTGTAAAGAGTCTTCGAGCACGTGACCTAACCGGCTCTGTGGCGCAATGGATAGCGCATTGGACTTCTAGTCAAGCACTTGAGAGGTGATTCAAAGGTTGTGGGTTCGAGTCCCACCAGAGTCGCTTTTATATTCGCTGTAGCTTTGTTTATTTTCTTTCTATTAATCATTTAACTTAAGTAAACTTCATTAAGAATGACTTAGAAAAGGGGAAAATAATATAATAAATTAACAGTGCTCTTTGATAAAGCCTGACACAATTTTTAGGTAAAGAGCTTACTACCTAGTCATCACAAACACATAATCAGTTCTATAAAGAGCATATTTGCTATTTTTGTCTTTACTTTGAGCCATTTATCTTTTTTTTTCAATTTCACAGCCTTTTCAGTTGAAACCAATGATCAGAGCCATGAAGCGAAGCTGTCTGTTAAATCCCTGATCACATCTCATTGGTCATTTGAGACTGATGAGAACAAAGTCTGGGCCCTGGTTATTCAATTACATCCACAATAAGACCAGCTCGCCTTTCTCTGCCCACCGCTGCCATCAGTCATGTCCCACAGAGTCTATATACCCTCAGAGATCCAATAACAAGAAGAAGAAGAAAATGGAAGAATAATCAAAACTTTTCTTTTTTGACCTAAGATCTGTGTTGTTCTGACGGAGATTAATCATGGCATCTTTCATTTACATTTTGACATGTACTGTCAGCTATTAGTATCGCTATGACAACAAGGTTATGAACAGATAGGCCCTCTGGGAGAACAAATACTGTGTAATGAGTATTTGTTCGTCCAAAGGGCCCATCTGGACGAACAAATAATGTGTAATGCGTCCCGCCTCACCTCATAGATGAAATAGACCTTTGCTCCCACGTAGATGCCCATCCGGACCACAGCCCGGACCGCTCCATTCATACCTGGAGAGAGTTTTAATCACATCACATGAATGTGATTCAGAAAATCACAGAACCAAATCAAACACCGGAAATGAAAAAGCTGTCCACTTTATTCCTTCTTCCATGAGGAACCATGTCTTTGCATAGAGAAGATCCTGGTTTCTGTTGTGAAAGTGTGTAAACATGTATGTAAAATCCAATGATTTCAATGGAAATACAGCTTCATTTGGATTCAAAACCCCTTCAAAACAAGCAGGGATACTTTAGCAGAAATACATCTTATCTTGCATCCCCCCCAGAGACACAGACATTGTATTAAATATAAATATACATAACAATAATTTGCATTAATTTGCAAACAGGACAGCAAACAAGGTCAAAGAGAGGGGGGACAGGAGAGCCAAAACAGACTCAATGGTCTGACTCAGCTTTTAGTAGAATTAGGAAGAGAGTAAATCCCAAGATAGAGGCCAGCAGATGGAGGCAATGGTATTGATTGATTACAAAAGGAAATAATGGAGGTCAAACAGGTTGTGAGACGTCTGGTTTCAGTACTGTGAGCTGTCTGCACTAAAACTTTAATGAGGGTTTGTTTGAATTACATCCAGCTGCCATGACAACCGAATTTCCTTGACTGGAATCATCTTATCTTTGATAAGATGGTTGTAATGTGAGACAGACACACTGACGCATTCTGGGATCGCAGCAGGAACCAAGCACCCTCATGGCAAACTGGGCCCTCCCTGCCAAAAATCTTTCTACTTAACATGCTTTCAATAAGCTGCCCCATTTAGTGCCCCTGCTCTGCATGACTGAACCCCACCGCCACACAAAGAGCATCCCTAGACATGCAGCAGAACCTCACAAACCAGTCTGAGCAGTAGCACAGGCCGGTTTGTGTTCTACAAGTGATGTTTCTGCCCCTGAGCACCATCTGAACACTCACACTGGCTTCTACCAGAACCCAGCATCCAGGCAGATTTGTCCTTTCCTTCATTGCTGTGCACTATTGGGCCCTGATGGGAGGAGCTAGTGTTGCTAAGAGACCAGGATGGTGCTGATTGGCTGAGGGGAATCCGTTTAATCATACCAAACAGGGTTTATACTGAACGATATGTTTGAGTTGATTGGAAATCTTCATGATTAGAAATCTTCATGGTAAAAAAATAAATAAATCACTGTTTAGCTAAAGAACAGTTACTTTCCTGTTTTCAACCATAATCACAGAGCTTCAGTAACAGCCTATAGACACAGAGTTATGTAAGAGCCCATAATATCTGTAGTAGTTAACCTGCAGCGGGGTGGGCTGATGGTAAAATTATTAGACCTCTCCATGTCAAAGAGAGCAGTTATTAAATAAATATAACTGCTCCGAATCATTTAAAGGAGACTTTGGAGGTTGTTGGTCGTGTTGACTTCCTTTCATTCTCTGCAGCATCGCTGCATACTCGTCGATCCTCACGTAGGCCACATTTCCGAGCAGGAAGTGTGACGCGAAACATCACCGCACCGAAAACACTGACGGCGAGCCTTTTCAAAATAAAAGCATCCAGCGCAAAGAAGGGCAGAGAGAAATTATTGTGAAAGTGTAAAAGTAAATAAATTATTGGGCTTAGACTGACTTTACACAGGTCCTCTGGTGATTAATTTTCCGTGAGTCAAGACGCGCTTCCGTTGAATCGGTGAGAAAATGTTTCATCAGAATGACTTACAAGACAGAAAAACCATGGTGTTTTTAATCTTTGGTAGCTTTTTTTTTTTTTTTTTTAGCAAATCATATGACATGAAAGAAAATATAAAACCTCAACCACAGCAGAAGTAAAATTTAGAATAGTCAACAGTTGAAAAGCTCACTTCCGCTGGTGTTCTGTTTGTTTCACATCTATAAATGCCTTATTCAGGCGCATCACAGTGACAGGAGAATGGAGATGTAAATTATTTACTGATTTAAAACCACCTGTTGATATTACACATAATCACTAACGTGGAATTCTCCCCTTTGTTTTACAATTATGCATTTTACGCAAATAAAAGAAAAGTTCTATGGGTTTTGAGAATGTATCAGTACAGTAAGCCTGTCTTCATAGACAGGCTTACAACTTCATCTATTATCGGACAAGCTGTGGTGTATTTGTCATGTTTCCTCGGAAATATGAATGGATTCAGTCACGATTCCATCAAACAAGCATCAACAGCTGGAAATGGCAGAATTCTGACCTACAGGAACGTAATTTCCAAAACAAACCCTATAACATAGCCTGAACCTGTTTTTTGCCACATCTGTGAAAATCTTCAAAATTAATATGACAATTAAAAATTAGGTAGAAGATACCCACAATGGGTTGAAAGATGTATGGTTCGTTATTTAACGACAACATTTTGGAATTCATTTCAATAACACGGAAGGCACGATCGATTCTGTCCGATGATGGAACTCAGAGCAAGCATCGTTACCTTGGGCATCTCCTCCGCTGGTCAGAACCGCGATAGATTTACCAGCGCCGGAGAGATTCTCAAAAAATTTCCGCGAGTCCTGCCGTATTGGTGCCCCGGCTCCAGCCATGTCTGACCCCTTTCACTGTCACCGGCCAGAAAAGAAATAAAACGGGTTAAGTGTGGCAGCGGGTGGCTGTGAGTGAAACAGTCGGTATGTGACAGCGGGCAGATTACAGTAGTAGGACTGCAGTGGTTACCGCCCTCGGTACTCACGGACACGCCCCCCTTCAAAGATCCTACATATAGAAAGATGGCTTTCTATCTACATTTTTAATAAGGGGGCGTCACCAATTAAAATACTATTTCCAGTTTATAAAATGTGTCTCGAGGAAGCGCTTTTCTCATTTTAGAAGCTACGTTAGCGCTCAAGCTCCGGCCTCTTTCTTTGATTGACAGGTTAATCCACCAATGACTGTGCAGACCACGCACGGGGAGAAGTTTCTATTGACAATTCATACATTTTTTTGGTCAAAAATGAAAAGAAAGTGTTGCAACAGTAAGAGAAGTTTGCTCAGGCAGCACAAAAAGATAACATTATTAGAAGAATTCCACACATAAACACACACATGTTAAATACACACAAACGTCAGGTAAAATCTATAAGATAGAGCATTTTGTATAATAAATTTGTATTTCTAATTTTTGTTCATATCTATAAGCAGTATATGTTGGGTTTATGCATCTAACACTAAGCTAGGAATCACACAGAATCTGTGACCTTTCATGAGGTTCATGACCTTGCGCAATCACCTCCATGTTGTAACCTTTACCTCACTACCTGCATGTTTCCACACTTTGATAATAACGTATTTATAACACAAAGGGATGATTTGACTGTATTTCAAAATAATTTCCCTGCGAGATTAGATTTGTGGGGCCACACAAAGGACATCAGGAGCAGGACTATATTTAAGTTCCTGTCTGTGGAGCCCTGGAAAGAATTTCAACACCTTCAACTGTTCACACCAGAGGATGTGAACGCTGTGAGTGACGTGCAGGCCCAGATTTTTTTTTTCTTTCTTTTTTTAATTTTTTTTTACCCCAGGTCATAACTAAGTACGCTTTCTTTGCTGAAAACGTTTGTTGGCTTTGCATTGTGACTGTGGTGTTGTGCAGATTGGTGCAAACTAAGTCGGCGTGGAGTGGGGTAATGGCGCGGACAGTGGCTGAGTCACAGTCTCCTGTGTCCACTGGCCTCGCAAAACCATCTTTCTGTCTCCTGTAATTTCTCGTTGCTTTGCTCTGCCGCAGCCGCTCTTGCTCGATTTCAATTCCTCATTTTTGCGGCAACGCCCACGTCTGCTCTCACTGGCTGCAGCTCTTTTACGTCACTGCGAGCAGACCAGATATCCAGCAGCTTTGATATGCAGTTTTGCACCTGCAACTCTGCGGGGCGTCGCCAGGGTCATTATTCGAGTCTTCGAGGTACCTAAAGCTCAGTTGCCAAGCGGATGAGTGACTCACCCCGATTTGGGTGAGGGCGAGTCATGGCGTCGAAGATGCCGAACATCGTGCTGTGTGTACGAGGTTTAAAGAGTGTATTACCAGGGTTAAAAGCAGTTAAATGCATGTCCAAACCCAAGACGTCTTAATTAAATTTATGTAAATTTTATAAATTATCCGTGTGTGTCTGTGCATTATTTATTTCATATTAAAAATTGGCATTTGTTGCAAAAACAACTAAACTGCGATAAAATAAATCAGACATAGAATCTGATGCACATTCTCTCACTTACAGTCCAGTGCATTTTTTGACTGATTCGACGCCGGACTCGAACTAGCACACCTAAACTGCGATGAAATAAATCACTGAAATTTTACTTTGAAGGAGGCGGGTCATTGACGAGCTTTCAGCCAATCAGGAGGCAGCAGGTGTGGTCACCTGGTTGAGAGCAGAGTTCAGAGTTCGCCAGCGGTGGCTGCTGTGTGGAGGAGGACGCTGAGCCTGAAGTTTGCATCATTCCTACACACCTGTGCAGGATTTATTTGAGCATTTTAAGCACTTTCTATAATGTTTTAATTTACCTGCTGTGAATCTTTGGTTTTCTGTTAGCATATTTTGAGCACTTAAACCCAGTTGTGATGGCTTATTTAAACATGCTTAGACAAGACAGAGTTAAACAATATGTGTCTTCCTACTGGGTGGACTCACTTTACAGTATTTTCTTGGGAATTTTGGTTTTAAAATACTCTTAAGATTTTATAATCTAAAGAGATGCAGTTGATCAGTTTGAAGCTGTTAACAAAATAAAATTTTAGTGATTTATTTCAGTTCAGGTGTGGTAGTTCGAGTCCGGAGTCGAATCAGTCAAAAAAAAAAGGCGTCATGAATAAGAACCATAAATTGCACTGGACTGTAAGTGAGAGAATGTGCATCAGATTCTATGTCTACTGCGTAGAAATAAAGGGACAGTGATGCCCAATAAAAATAATTTATTTACAATGAATCATAAATTAACAAGCAGCATTGGCAAAAGCAACTTTAGATGGACAGCTTGCATAAAGTTGTGTGAAAGTCTGGACTTTTGCATAAAGACACACTGACAAAACCGGTGTGTGTGTGTGTGTGTGTGTGTGTGTGTGTGTGTGTGTTGGTTTGTGTGCGCGCGTGCGTGCGTATGTCTGTCCTGTAACAGCAGGACAGAAAGAATGATTTCAAATAGCTGCAGTCTTTACAGGACACTGGAATCAGAAGGCATCTAAAAGGGGCAATAAGTGGCTTTACAGGACAAGAAAAATGACATTGGTCTAAAAATACACGGCGATCAGGTTAATTGACTTTGGCTATCTCAAATAGTAAAATCTCGCAGCTGCGAGTCAAACTTTTGGATAATTATGAACTAAAATAATAAATTTAAAAAAAATCTGCCTGTATTGTTGCTGACTTGTGTAATGGAGAACATTGGCGCCCTCTAGTGGTACACAGATACAATTAACCCCAAACCAGGACGCAGATGTGGAATTCTTTGAAACGTGCAACAAGAGTCAACACAATAATGAAGCCTGGAAAAACTAAACTGTTACAAGAATCTGTGATTTTCCATTCACATAGTTAGCAGTTTAAAATTGAACATTATCAGTTTATTTCTGGAAATAAAAACTCTTTAAAATCCATTTAATAAAACCTCTAAAACAATGAAAAACATTCTAAATATTTTCAATATACTGAGTCGGGAAATCAGCATTTCGACGTCTGGGTGGTCAAACGTGTCCTAGCTCTGAATTACAGACATTTTAGTGATGTCATTTGCTGGCCATCACAGTGCCAAAAATGACTTAATGCCCCTTTTGGAACCAGAAACCAAGCGCACGGATACAGAGTGTTCACCCTCACGTGCTGACAGGATTCTGCTGTAATTTCTATGGTGGTCCACAGGTGAATCACTGGCTGCAGTGTGACAGGACACTCATGTTGAAACCAGTAAAAACACCAGAGAATCACAGGTCTAAGGCATTATGCATCTTAAAGTAATTACATATATTACAGCATTTCATCACTGGTAAAATACCCATCTATCAAAATCCTTCTACATGTGTGTGCACGCTGTCTAAATGTACAGATCAATAGAGCAGTTATCTGAAATGGCTTCTGCGCACGAGCGCCAGCGTCTGCTCTTGATTGCCTCAAAGGTTTGACATTCAGGATGCTTTCATGGCTTCGATTTTCTCTTTACTGTTTTGAAAGTTCTGACACCAAAGGTGGAAATCGGAACTAAAGGTATGAGTATAAAAATGGGCTTAATGCAAAATGTAGGTAAAATATTTTGAGATTAGATTTGAAGCCAGTTTTTCTTCCTGTTGGTCCAGTTTCCACCAGAATCAGTGTTTCATGCTGATTTGAGGAAATAAATCACAAATAACCAGCTGGTAAAAGACAACCAGTGAGCAGGTTTGGACCTGCGACAAAACATCTGCGCACCAGCAGGCCTCAACATCTGTCCATCCAAACACCAGCTGGTCAGAACCTCATGGGTTTTGTTTTTTTGACAAACTGAATCTTTCATCTGATGGGATTAAAACAGATGAGTGGAAGAAGGATGAAGGTCTTCACCTCGACCACCAGAAGCCGTCTGACCTTCTGAAGCTGCTGCTGCGACGTGAACCTTAAAGGTGAATTAAGTGCTGTGGAAATAGAACTTTAGCCTTCACAAGCCCCAACTTTCAGATCTAAAACAGACACAAACAGCCGGAACCTCCGAGTTCTAACAGGTTCTACGACAGAACATCAGAGGTTATTTGGGTACTTTTCCCACCAAAGTTAGAAAATGGATTCGTATTTTTGTTTTCCAGCTGCAGCTTTATTTAACTGATGAAATCTCTGCCTGACAACAGTGGATTTAAGGAAAAGATGCTAATGTAAATGTATAAACAGCAGCTCTAAACATTCCCCTTCATCTAAAAGCTCATTAAACAGAGACGCAGCTTTTCAGTAACTACAGCAGATGAAATATATTAATCTGAAAATCAACATAAAAACGTACCCCATTGAGATTTTTTTGATTCTGTGTATCAGAAAAAGAATCTCTAATATTTTTTTTTAAAACTAGAAAACAGCTAAAATATATATACTTTCTTTAAAATAAACCTTTTCAGTCAGGCTCAGAAAAAGAACCATAAGATAAAATCTGCTCACTCATCCAGTGTCAAACTGCTGACATCACTTCTTCTCACACAGAAATCCTTCAGAGAAAAACATTTACATTCTTCTGACCTTTAGTAAATACACACACACTTCTGCATCCAGTGGTTTTACATTTAGCATTTATAGCATTTAGCATCCTAATGCATATATGAAATCTTCTCTGCTTGCCTCTAATGCGCGTTTCAATGGTTTTATGAGCATAAACCCCAAAGAATATTATCACAATGACATTGAATCTTTGGAGAAATGTGATTGGAACGACAAAGCTGAGTTGCGGAGAGAAAAAAAAATAGTTTTTTTTCTTTAATTCTAATTCATTTTTAAAAACTCTCTATGGTAGAACAATAAATTATTAAATTATAGTCCATATAAACTCTACAGTTGATTCAAACATTTTCAGGATCTTTTTCTGATTAAAAAAAAACAAATAATCAATGCTTCACAGAAGAGATGAACAGTGTACCGACTCGCTGTGCAGTGTATGTGCAGTACAGGCATCAGTGTGAAGTGTTGGTACCGCCATTCCTCCAGTAGCGGGCCGAGGCTCTCCGCACCGCTTCTCTGATTGTATCTTCATGTTGTGCATTTGCTTTCAGGATGGTTCGGGCAGCAGTTTCACCAAAGAATCTGAATTACTTAGAAAAACGATGGAGTCAGAGTGCGAGGCAGCACGCCGGGTGAGCTCGGTGGGGCTGTTTGGCTGCTGTGACGCTGTCCTCGTCCTCCTGAGCTGCCGCCCAGCTTCTGCGCTACTTTGTGTCAAACCCAGCTGAGGTCAGCAGAAACTCTGCAAAAGACGGGAAATCAGGCGGAAAAATCAGAAGGGAAACCGTTTTGTCTTCTGCTTGCGTGCAAACGCGGAGTCCTGAGCTGCAGCGGCAGCAGAGGGCTCTCCTGGCCTCTGCCTCGGCCTGAACGGGCCCGTGAGCAGCCCTCTGGGGCTCTGGGGGGGGTTCATGCGTAACAAAGACAAGAATGTGGGACTTACAGAACCGGCATCACCCTCCTGTGTCAACATATCAATTTCTGCCAGCTGCTCCAGGATCAGACTGCTGTCGCTCACCTGTGGTGATCAGACACACACACACACACACACACACACACACAGAGTTGGTTTACTGACCCGTTCTGTGGTCTTCAATCATCTGGATCCTTTAGAATCCCGACCTGTTCTGTGTTGATGGAGCTCATCTGGCTCACGCTGCCTCCGCCGGCCATCACCCCCAGGTTCAGGCTGCTGCTGCTGCTGCTGCTGTACATCCCCACGCTGGCCTGTGCGGGTACTGGGTACTGGGACTGGCTGTGTTGGGGGTAGAGGCTGGAAAAAGGCAAACCGAGTCAGCAGGTTCTGTCCGGACCAGCAGTTTTAGTCCAGATCAGACATTTCATCTGAGTTACTTGTTACTGGTGGAAATGTTGCCAGGCTGGGGCCAGCCATTGAGGTCGGGGCTGGCCTGGTACCCGGGAGGTCCTCCCTGGCCGGGGGCCTGAGGCTGCGTCTGGCCCTGGTTTGGCTGCAGCATCGAGCTCTGACCCTGCCCCATGCGAGGGGACAGCAGGGGGCTCTGAGGGGTCGCAGCTCCGCAGGGAAACCCAGAGACGGGGTCCTGCTGCTGCTGCTGCTGCTGCTGCTGCTGCTGCTGCTGGCTCAACGCTGCGGAGAGGATGAGGGTTGCTTACCAAACGCAAGAAAGACACGGACGTCTGAGAACAACCCAAACTGGTTCCTGGAAAACGGGTCAATTCGGTGCCACAATCTGAAGAATTTTGCAATCTGCGATTAGCTCATTACAGGATCGGAACCACTGGAAGTGAATCGAGTCACTCATTCTAACATGCAGCCGACTACAATCAGTTACAGCCAGGATTCCACCAGTGATTCGGTTGGAAGAGGATTCTAATCGTCCATGGAGGACACACACACACACACACACACACACACACTACTGCCACGGCGCCGAGTTCTCCACATATACCTGAGCTGCCGAACTGGAAGGCACTGTGTTGTAATGGCGGACTCATTACCCCGCCATACTGCCCGCCTACATTTCCCATCATGCCCTGGCTAGCCAGCAGATGGTTGGGGGAGAGAGGGGAGGAGAAGGGGCTGGAGGAGCCGGGATGAGGAGGAGGCGAAGGCAGGCCGGTACCGTAGCTGGAGGCCGAGTACGAGAACTGCTGCGAGCCGGCCTGAGGCAGGCGTGGGTTCGTGCCCCCCATGGGCATCGGCGTGGCAGCAGCACCCCCGCTGGGCATGCTGATGCCCGGAGTCCGCATCATCATGGCACGTTGCTGGTGCACGTGTTGCTGCTGCTGCTGCTGCTGCTGCTGCCGCTGGCGAAGGTGGTTGTTGAGGTACTCGCGCTGGCGCTGAACCATCTGAGCGTTGAGGGCTCCCTGCGAGGAGGCAGCCAGGGGACCAGTTAGGACCAATTACACGAGGTGTTATTACTACGTTATTACTGGGACGTCTGAACGGACCTGGTTTGGTACGTTAGACCGTAGAGGTAGATTCAACAGTCCGCTCATCTGGTTCACCACCGGCTGACGGTTCTGCATACAGGTTTGTTAAATCATCCCAGTTTAGAAGTATTAAATCAGCATAATCATTTTGTGCTGTTAGCCATCACCTAAATGCTCCAAACCCTCAAATTTAACCAATAATATCCAGTAAAAAAAACAACAAAATATGTTTTAACTGTTACGGAATATGATCCCACGTGTGTGTGTGTGTGTGTGTGTGTGTGTGTTGTTTCCAGTTTTACTTCCACCAACAGAAACTTAATGAAATAAAAACCGCTTCCTCGTCTGTCCACAAGGTGGCGGTGCAGACCACGGAGGGATTAAACGCTCAAACGTGAACTTTTAACAACACACGTTTGTTCAAAGATTGAGGCAGTTAATGGTGACACAATCTAAGTGAGGAAACACCTGAAAGTGTAGCACTCTGGCACAACACGGTATATTAAAAAAGATTAAGAAACAATCACAGTGTGCAATCTTTACGCATGAGTGTGTGTGTGTGTGTGTGTGCTCTGTCCTTCTTTGTTACGTGTCTCAACAGCAGCAGCACAATTGCTGATGAAGGCAAAAACCCGCTGGTTTCTTTCTGGCTGCTGTGGCTGGAACTGGCTGAACTCTGCATGGCGTCCCGGTTTTTGCTGCTACAGGCCGTGGCTAACGGGACAGCCGGCGGCTTTCCTGCTAATCACACCTGGCTGGTAGTGACACCAGGACCGACGCCGCCCCTCTGTCATCGACTGCCAAGACGTCTGCATGCTGACGAATGCGTACTAAGGTATTAATATCGGGAAGACCCGGCTCTAAATGTCCATCATCAGACAGCAGAACAGTCCCACTACAACCAGCTAATTCATCCGCTCCACCTCAACATTAATTCACTGCATGGACCCAAAGATTAACGACCAGCTTGGCCATAATAAGTGAGGGATTAGCTTTAGAATAGCGCTACGATTCGCCACCTACCAGCTGGGCCTGGAGTCGGTGCTGCAGCTGGAGCCGCAGGTTGTTGGGCTGAGGCGGCACCGCCGGATTGGACCCGACCGCTCTCATCCCAAGCGGTCTGGGCCCGGCGCTTCCAGGCATCCGCATCATCGGGGGGTATCCAGCATGCGGCATCCTCTGCAAACCCATGTGCGCGCTCATCGAGGCGTTCTGGAAGCCGCCATCGGGGGGGACGCAGCCGTATCCCGGCTGAGCGCCGTAGTGCTGACTGTACATCAGAGGCTTCATGGGTGGATCTGGAGAGCCAAGGTACTGGTCCTGGTCGGGCAGAGGAGCCTGAAGACACACCAGACCAATTAGGTGGATCAGTTTGCTTCTTAAAAAGGTTTGTCTGGCTCAGACTATGAAATCTTGTTTCTTCATTGTAGAACTTGGGTATCTGGGTCTTTTCTTCCGTCTCTGGTTTGATGCTTTTCGGATGCTGATGCTGAAATCTCATCGATCCACGTTCAGTTTGTCTGAATTTTCCCAGGGAACACAAAGGAGAAGGTGTGCTCACTGCTCGTTTCTGCAGAGCCTCACCTGACCAGCCAGGGTTGGGATCCCCAGCATCTTGTCGATCTCCTCCAGACCCTCGTAATCCTTCAAAACGGAGCATAGCTGGCTCAGCAGGGCTCCTTCGTCTGGCTGGCTCTCCGGCCCTGCGACGCAGCAGCCCATCCCATCCGCCTGGGGGACACCGTATGGTGGCCTAGAACAGAGCTGAAGGTTACTGGCGCGTCCCAGCCCTGGAGTCTGCTTCCTCAGGCCCGACCCTGTTTTCCCCTTTAGGGTGACACTCGGGCCTGACCTGCTTTGGCTTCCGTAGTGGTCCATGGTTAGCATTTGGTCCGGCCATGGTGCAGTCTGATTGGGCGGACCGTGTTGCTGAGGGTAGGCGGGGTTTGCCATCTCCATTTCTGAAAAGGAGGAGAAGAAAGACGTGAAGTGACAGGGAGGGCTCTGTTGTTGGCAGCGGGGGGGGGGGGGGGGGGGGGGGGGGGGGGGGGGTTCCTGCCAATTCCTCACCGCCGCCCATCATCTGCATGTTGACCATGCCTCTGGAGCCAGGCAGGCCCCTGGCGGCCAGAGCAGCGTTCATGCCGGGCATCATGCGACCAGGACCGATCCCCTGGCCCATCAGCGGTCCTCCGCTGCCTCCCATGTGCCCCTGGGGACCCCAGCCCTGCTGCATGGAGCCCCGCATCGGCCCATTACTCAGCATGTCTGAGAGGAGGACAAAGGCATGAGCAGAAGTGATGAGCGGGCCCTGCAGCGTGGCCTTTGTGTAATTGGGCATCGTCACTTCTTCTTCTCTGACCTGCGTTAGACATCGCAGCGTGGCTGGACATGCTTGCGTGGGCTCCCATCATGCCTTGCTGCTGCTGCTGCTGCTGCAGTAAAGAGTAGGGGGTGCTGTTTCTGTGCTGAGGGATGAAGGGCCTGCCAGCGTTGGGAACAGAGCCCATCCCACTGTCCAGAGAGGAGCTCCTGACTGGAGGAGCACGCTGAACTGGTCTGGCACCATTAAAGCCCGCTGGGTGAAGGGAAGGCAGACACCATTATTGCACGGCCTGTACTGAGAGGTGGAGGCAGCGTCTGTCTGCGTACCGGCAGGGCTGATGGGGGGGAAGCCTCTGTGCTGGCTTGGCGGGCTGCTGCTGCTGCTGCTGCTGCTGTCGGTCATCTGCACGATGCTGCTGATGATGGCTGGTTTGTCTGCAGAGGAACCAGCAGCAGCTACCGAAGAGGAGGACGAAGGGATGGCTGGTCTTCTGGCTGGAGGTGGAGCCCCAAACTGCTGCTGCTGCTGCTGCTGCTGCTGCTGCTGCTGCTGCTGCTGCTGCTGCGCTCCGTTCTGCAGATCCTCCAGCAGGTCTTCGAGCTCAGTGGTCTGAGATGGACCACAGATTACACAGATGAGCAACCTTGAAACTTTCCTTAATTTCGAGAACCTGCGAGAGCTTCAGTGTTAGCGCGAAGCTTCTCTTTCACGTTGAGGTGATGGATTCGTTTTGGTCTGAAAGGGAAACCTTTCATTCTGCAAAGTTGGAAAGATTGTGGGTGCTTCTAAAAAAAAAAAAAACAACCCAAAAAAACAAAAACAATGCTGTCTAATTTAAGAATATTAGTATAATAATATCTTGCATTATATTGTACATTTACAACATTATTTCTAGTCGAACTGTCATGGTTCAAAAATAGGTTAACAGTGGACGCATAAGATATAGCATACACACACACACACGCACACACACACACACACACACACGCAGCAAGAGAGAGAGAGAGAGAGAGGGAGATGACAGGAATGCTGTCCTGTGGCCGTTTGGCTGATGAATAGAGGAGGAGCTAAAAATAAACTGCCGGCACTAATGAGGTCATGTGTGATGTAAAGTTACAGCAGTGTGGAGTTTGTGTCCCACAGCCTCCGTCAGCCCGGCCTGGTCCCGCATCAAGGGCAGACATCCAGGGCCGATGTGACGGTTTGGGCCCACCGGGCTGCCGCCAGTCCGGTTCGTCCCCCAACAGGTGAGGAAATGTGGACGGAGGCGAGCGTGCGCCCTTTGACGCGGCGCACGAAAGATCAGCTGTCTGCCGCGTGGCCGTCTGCCGTCACGACGCCGTGTCCGTCAGTCTGCACGAGCACGCCCGGCACACCAAAGCGGCCAGCTGTTTCAGCTTCTGGCCTCCGTCCTGGGAGGGACGTCTTAGGCCGGTGGTGGAGGCGAGCACCTGCTTTTCTCACTTCCTTCAGAAGATCTGCAGATTCCTCAGCGTGCTCATCGAGGGCGTGTAAAGAGATATTACACACGATTCACACAAGTGAAGCCAGTTCATCTGAGCTCTGAACGTTCTGTACGGAGCAGCAACACACCAAGCGCACGCTCCAGTTTAATTTCTCACCTCACTGTCATTTCGCTTCAGTATTATTCACTGATTCGCACACACATGTTTAATTAGTGCTCCTCTGCGTGCCAGACAGCCAGGAAACGCTCTACCAGGAGCCACTCCTGACACCGGGCGAACCCGCTGCACGGCTGCAGGTGTCACCGGTGGTGTTAAACGCGCATATTTCACAGGGTCGGTGAGGGGTGGCTTTTATTATGAGTTGCATTGACTTAGCGGAAAAAGGAATGAGGAGACAGCATGATGTGCCTCTTAAAGATGATGTCAACCGGGCTTTGATCATCAGATCAAATCACACGTTAGCCAACATCACCGTAACCCTTAATCTAAAAATACGCTGCAACGCAACATCTTGGCTTGGTGAGTCATGGCCGTTTCATCATCTGAACCGAATCCAACTGCAACTAGAGACTATTTCAGCCTCCCGTCTACTAAACTGAGACCGGCTAAATGAGGACGTGAAGGTGATCGACTCTGAGCAGAGTCCAGCAGAAGGATGAATCCCGGTGACTGACCTGATCCGCCATGCTGAAGGCAGCTTCCTGCTTCTCCGTCTTTATGTTCGCCAGCTTTGGTCCATCGGAGGGTTCCATCTTGATGGCTTTGTCCAGGATGCCGTTGTCATCCCGGTCCAGCAGATAGCGAAGCAAGGCATTGTCCTTCTTTTTAGGGCTGCCTGGCTCCTGTTTGGTGCAAAGTTCAGCGAGGGCAGCTATGTTGTCCCCTGAAGCCGACTCTGGACCAATGGGGTCTTTACCTGTGGCCTCTGCAGTTAACTTTGCTAATTCCACAGGTGAGGTGCTGGTCTGCAGTAATCTGTGGAGAATCTTGTGTTTCTCCTTGAGTGAAGTGGGATTGTTGTTCTGTCCAGCCCCATCCACGCCACCAGTCGCCCCCAACTGGTCCTTAAAGTCCTGCTCATCCCCCAGAGGCTGAGATGGTGAGCAGGGATCGGAGGGATCTACCTTAGTCGTAAGAAGCTGTAGCAGCTTGGTATGACCTTTTGCGTTTAGAAGGTGATTTGGGGCGTCTCCCAGGTCCTCCAGGCTTTCATCACCCTCGAAGCCGTCAGGGTCACCGTCCCCCCCCTCCTCCTGTTTACCCTCCTGGTTTTGTGATGACAGCAAGTCTTGCTGCTCATCAAAAGTTCCAAATATGTCCTCCTCGAGGCTGGGCTTGCTCTTCGCTAGCTGGCTACCAGTGCCGCTGCCGCTGCTGTGAAGAGGACTCTGAAGACCGGCAGTCTTCGTGTCTGGCGAGTCTGGACGCTGGCCCTCTTTGAGTCCCAGGGGAAGTCGGTGGCCCTGGCTGAGTGCTTGAAGTGCACTGAGGGAGTTGAATGACTGGGTATTTCCCGTACTGCTACACACAGATCCTGGCGATTGGGTGCCAGCCGCGGGAGAAAAAGCCCCAGAGGGGTGCGGGGGAAGGTGAGGACTACTGCCGCTGCCAGCGGCCACGGCGGGGCTCTGCCGATGACCGGGAGACAGCATCGCCCCCTGGGCTCCTGATGTGACGCTGGGGCTTCCGTGAGGTGATGGGCTCCCCATCTTGAGCGCGTGGCTGGTTGCCGTGGAAGCCTGGCCGGGGGCGGTACTGAAAGAACGCGTGTGTGCACTGGGAGCAGAGGTGGAGTGGTGCGTGTTGCTAATGCTGTCGGGGGAGGGCGAGGGCCCGCCTGCACTGCTCGGGGTCACTGACTTGGGCATTCCCTGGTCTGCAGTCATTCCAGCCATGTTCTCCCTGAAAGAGACAAAGGCGACGTTGAACGCTGCGTCAGAAAGGGCCGCACAATCGGTGGAAAGTATGATCAGATATTACACTGAAAAACATTACAGGGATAAAACAAACAGGATGTAACAGCAAGTTACAACGAGGATCAATTACAAAAAAATCTTTCATGCGTTCTCTCACAAAGTGCAACAGAGAGGCGGTGAAAGAGTGTTCACAACTGAGAAAACAAAGCTGCACCGAAGCCTGAGGCTGGAACAGAGAGTTTAAACATGGACGTCCCACACAAAAGCTCTAATTATGCTGAATGCTGGAGCAATAATTTTCTATGTGTGGAAGTAAAAAGGCTAAGTTCTTGCCACAGAGCCACGAATGCTCTGGCTAACAGTCCTGACATTGTTTCCGGGGCTGACTGGCTGGGCCAGCCAAAGGCTCACTGCTGGTGGGAGTGACAGACGGACGGACTGCAGACCAAACTGACTGGAAGGGCTTGTGTCAGTGCTGGTGTAAACATGCGGCTGCAGTTTTTATATAACGAACTCATTGTTCTTAATCCACATTAACTCTGTCCTTTCTTTGAGATAAAAATACAAACAGAGAGGAATCAGTTAACAGACATTTACAGTGACTTTTGCATGTATATAAATCGGGAAATAAGTTGAAAACCCCCAGTATATAGGGAATAAACCCATTCAGGTTAAATGGGTTAGTTCAGGGGTGGGTAATCGTTTAGCCTGAAGGGCCACATTGGGTTGTAGATCTTGATGAAGGGGCCGGCCAGGTGCTGCAGGAAACTAACCCCCCAAATGAGGATCGGAGGTTGACTAGAAATCCTCCTATTGACTGAGAAAATATTTTGAAGAGTCTGTAAATTGGTCCAACTAGAGATGGATGATGAAGCTCCAAATGATGTTTGGCCCCACCTTCTTGACAGGACATGTTAGCATGCTAGGTGAAAGGGGGGGTCTGAACCTTTTCTAACCAATCAAGCTGACATCCTACTTAATTTGGCTTTTGGAGAAATTATTGTGAGGCTCTGCGGGCCGAATTAAATAGTTCATCGGGCCACATGTGGCCCCCGGGCCTTAGTTTGCCCACCTCTGGGTTAGTTAGAATTCTACTATACAAAGGGTCAAGGTGGCTGTGACACCACAGTGGTTCCAGTACTTCAGTCTGGCAGTTGATAAAGGTGTTTTCTAAAGTAGCGTCTGCTAGCTTTATCTTTACAGGCGCCGTTAATTTAGGTTCGAGCTTGATTAGCCGCTCTGCTTCCAGCCTGTTTGTGAAGAAAGACAGAAAACAAGTGCCAACACCTTTGCAGGATGTGCAGTGACATGTAGAGCTGTGGTTCATTAGTGGCTGGAGACCGGACCAGTTTGCTCTTTGTGTGGGCTGAGATGATGGTGCCATCAGCCAAGGAGAATCTGTACAGAGGGCTGAGTGCATGACCGTTCCTCAACACTAGAGAGAGAGAGAAAAAAAAAGCCAGGAATTAACATTAACTTCCATCCACACATAACAGATGAGTCGGAGCAACCAAGAGTTCACTGGCGAACCATCCTGCTGGTGTTTCTTAGCGAAGGACATCTCGCCATCATTCTGCAGGTGAAACCTCTGTATGCAGCGCCGCACCAGGTCCTCCCAGCCCGGTTTCATGGACGCGCGAAGCAAACTAGTGTCCAGGGATGTTATTTTTCCTGAAGGCAGAAGACCTGTTGTTAAAAGATGCCGCGTGGTTTCAGGTGTAAATTGAATGGAGGGTAAACCAGGCTGCAGGAACAGGATCCGACTGCCTCTGTCCTACCTTGGAGGTCCTGTCTCGTAGTGAAGCTCTCGTATGTGGGAATCACAGGTCTCTCTTTGACGGGGACTCTTCTCGCCACACAAATGAGACACGACTGGAAATCTGCACATTTGAAGATGTCGAAAACAACTGTCAGGTGACGCATCGGACCTGGGTCGTTCACAGGGTCGCACTAAATGGCAATTTCTCTGGTTGCAGTGTCCTCCAAAGCCAACGAACGTGGGCTTAAATGAGCTGCTGAAAGGGGTTTTATAGAGCGAGCGAACCAGATGCTGATCACAGTCAGACCCTCTTAATCACGTTTCACATCAAAATGCACTCTGGCAAAGTCGTCTCTCCAAAACCTTGACCTAAACGTCACGGCAAACATCCATTAGATAAAACACACAGCAGTTAATCTCAGCAGGGACCCCCAACAATGATGTCAACAGTTCTGACCCAAGTCTAAACCTGCAACCCCGCCGTCTGTCCGGCACACGTCCTCCCCCTGTCCTGGGAGACACTGGCACAAAATTCAGTTGTCAGACGCCTAAAATTAGATTTCCAGACAGATTCTTTCTCCCTAGTGTGCATCTGTGTGATGAGATAAGATGGGAACGTGACAAAGTGCCACACAATAATTAGTCTCTAACTGTGGTTGGGAGGACAAGTCCAAAGAAGTGATGATGAAAGGAGGACAAGACACAAGAGACTGGAAGAGAGAGAGGACGGAAACACTGACAGGGAAAAAAGACAGAAAAGTGAGCCAGAGAGGAGTGAAGTTTCCATCCAAATGAACGCCAGAGAGAATACCTTCCCCCTCTTCTTTGATGGACTTGGGTTCAGACACGGCGAAACACTGCATGGTCTCGTACTTCTGCCGGGTCACGTCCTGCTGCTCGGACGCCGGTCGAGCTTCGCCGTCGGCGTAAGGGTTGATCAGCATGCGGCAGTTGAAGGTGTGGCTGTTTCTGCTGGACGAATCACTGTTGCGATGATTGACTGACAGACAGGGAGATAAAAAAAGAACAGATAGCAACAACAGAAGGGATGATTGGCACCCTGAGACAGGATGCCCACTAATAAATAACCATTAAACCCAAAATGTACACATGCAATAGTGCTAAAACAAGAAACAACTGTGAATGTGTTGAGATTTTATGGGTAACTGTTGCATGACAAGCATGAATGAGGTTATTTGTTTTATTGGGGATATTCTTAATGTTTTTGCCGGTAAACACTAGTTTGGGGACTAATATTCTGCCAGAAAATGCAGAATTTTTGCATAAAACTATAACAGAAATAACAGATTTGTCATGCAAGGAGGGCCATGAACTGGGAATGTTTCATGAGTGGGGCTACAGAGGAGGCTGAGGGGAACCAGAAGGGACCGTGGTCATTAAACCTCCTGCGGTTCTTACCCAGGCTCTTGGGCAGGAGGTTCTTGATGAACTCGGCATGATCTCCAACGTGCAGCACGCTGTAGACGCTGGTGTTCATCAGGTCCTCCTGCTGGTACCGCAAATACTGGCTGACATTTTCGGAGACAAACACTACGTTGCCCTCCATGTTGACCACGAAAAAGAAGCCGTCCAAGGCCTGAGGAGTGAGGCGAAGGAACCGCGACAGGAGCGGAGTCAGGAGGCAGAAAGTAAAGAAGAGAGAAAAAAGTGTGTAGATAACAGTGGTATGGTGTTTGGGGAGTTAAGAAGGAAAGGGGGGAAAGAAGAAGAAGAATTACAGATACAGAAGAAATTCACAGGAGGGAAAGAAAAAAGACAGAGAGCAAGAGGGATAGAGAGAGAGAAGATTGGGAGGTAATTAGAGTTCATTTCAACTTTCAGGTCAAAGCCCATTAAACCTATTTTACAGAGACCAAATCTGAAGTTTTACTCTTTTGCTGTGGCTGTGTGCATCTTCCAGTCTGTCAGCCTGATGTTGAAGTGAAACTGGCTACAATGACACCTCAGTCAGTGTCGTAACAGGGCTTATATATAGCCTGCATGTGTGTGTGCATTGAAGCTCCTCCTCCTTTTCTAATCTGGCTTTTAAGAAAAGGTATTTATACCTCATTGGATCCCATGTTATACGTCAACGCGCACACACCCACACACACACCCACACCCACACTAAGCAGGCTTGATGACGCCACTGCTGTTATCCAGACGAACTCTTATCTCACTGCGTCAGCGGAGGCCCAGACCATTTAAAGTCAGGAAGATGCTTCCACCAGCAGGAAAAGATCTGTGGGCAGCCACTGGATGTGGATAATCTCCCTGCAGCCATTTTGGTGTTTGTGCCGCAATAATGAAAGCTGGAGTTCCCACAACAATACTCTCACATTTTGTCCATTGACAGGTAAATTATGTCTACATCTGTCAAGATTTAATCCAAGAGGACTGTTTCTAATTTCAAGTGTCGGTTGACAATATGACATTTCCCTTTTGGTGTCTGCTGCTGTGGAGCAGATAAAATATTTGCATCATAATTGTGCCTCCAGCTCATGTTCAGTCTCACGTACCTCCAGCATCATGGGCCCCAGAGAGTCCTTATCGATGACTCCCTGTCCTGTGGAGGAGACGTCTGCCTTCTGCACCTCCTCAGCCACTGGAGCCTTCTCTGTAACCAGAAGACCCCGGGGATTAATGTCGTGTATTCGAACCGCGCATTTGCTTTGAATGAACCGTTGTGGACGTATGACTCTCGGAAAACACCGAGTCTTGCTGGGGGGACAGATGCAGGCCAGCCCCTCGCACCTTCCTCTTGTTTAAGCTCCGGTGGTTGCGTCCGCGAGCCTGACTGAGCGGAATGTCACAGAGAGCAGGTATCACTGCGCTGTAATGTGCGCTACGTTGCACACATTTTAGTCACATTAGAGGCCAGTCTCGACTCTCCTCCCTGCCTGTACCAGTGGACTGCTAAGCCTCCCATGGCCCCATTAGACCACATAGCTGACATTCCTGCTGTAGGACAAGAGCTGAACAGAGTCATCAGACTTTAAACCCTGTCACTGCCGAACCCAGCACAGCCATCATCTGGGGAGAGAGACTGTGATTAACTTCATATCAGTTTGGAAGAGAAGTCTCCAATTTTCTCCTTGTACCTTTATTAGCCTACTAAGCTAATTAGTTTTTATCTATTTAAGAGATTTTAAGTCAGGATGTTGCAACACTGCTGAAAGGACACTTTGTTTCACTGCTCTACACCTTCAGAAAACACGTTAAAGGATTTCAAGGCAGAAACAGGTGCTGATCTGCATTAGCTTAAGTGTTTTAACTACATAATCAGATGGTGGCGGTTGAGACTCTAATGTGGATACACACATTTATTAGCAACAAGCTTAGCGCAACCTGCTGTCCTGGCACATACCTCGGTTCATTTTTAATAACTTGTATAAGATGTCGCAAATGTCACAAAACTAACGGAAGCAAAACTAACGAATGTTTTCGATGCTTTCTTGGCAGTTTATAAAGCTGATTTGAGACGTTTGTAATCTATCTGCGTGTATTTAGTCTTTTCTTAATATCAAATTTAAAGAGTTAAAGAGGGATGTTACTGGAACACAGTGCATCTCTGAGGTGAACCAGACAGCTGTGTCACTTTTGTATCATCTAAGCGTTTGTGTGTCTGTGCTTACTCAGCTGTTGTTTTCAGACACAAGCGGCGCTTAAATGCACGGACGCCGACCGGCTGACCACAGGAACAAAAAGAAAAGAGCTGGAAGGAGCTAAGCTGGTGACAAGGGAGGAGAACCAGATAAAAGGAGAGCCGCAGCGGAACGATGGAAAACCCACTGCCTCTAGATTCCTCATCAATTCTGGTATCCCACAAAGTTCCATATTTGGCCCAGATCTTTTTGGAGTAGACTCCATCATTGTCACTGGTTCACAAAAAAATCTCCCTCCAATCTGTCGTCACTATGGAAATTTTCATCTTAAATCTCTAAAACAAATTTAGAATCTAACGAAATTAAATGCCAGGGAGGGTTTACAGAAAGATAGATAGAAGTCCAGTGTGTTAAACAGGCAACTGAGGCAAATGCAAACAGGTGGACAGAAAAGTGAAAAACAAAGCATCATCGAAGAATGGTGGGAAAAAAAAGAGGAAGAAAGAGAGCCAGACCGAGTCTAGAGCTACCTGCTTTTTTCCAGAGTTACATCACATTGGTCTGAGTTACATAACAGCTCTGTCTCTGGGTGTCTCACTATTATAACTATTACAGTTAACACACACACACACACACACACACACAAGTGGCAGTTTGCAGATAAAAAATGAGAAAGGTGATGCTACTTCCTGCTTCACGTAGACAGTTTCTGAATGTCCACCTAAAAAAAACCCAGGCTTTCTTTTTATACATGCAGTACTTTCCCATATTTTCATCTAAACAACTGGCATCATCAGCAAATGTTCTCCCTGTAACCTCAGATTAATACCCGATGAAGAAAGTCAAATTGTGCGGCTTTCATAAATGTTTACTTTTTCCGACAGAGCATTAAACTCCAAAGCATATCCACCATTCTATTGCCAAGATGCCATGCGGGACCATTTCTGGCAGCTCACTCAGTATTTCCAGCGTGGTTTAGCTGGGAAAATACCAATATAATAATCCTAATTTAAAACTACAGAAGATGCTGGTGCAGGCGGAGCAGGTTGGGAGGGTCGACACTGCGGTAAACGTCTCTCTGTGGAGACAGTCTGAGCTGAGCACCACAGTAGCTTCATCTTCAGAGGTGAAGCTACAGTAAATCAGGATACATCACCCCGCAAATCAGGGTGTGTGTAGAGGTTGATCGTATAGCAGCTCCAGTAGGAGAAGAGGGGGCTGTTATTATCATTATAAGGCCACAGAGTGGTGCCCAGCTGGTCCTCACCTTGCTCCTTGATCTGGCGGATCTGCTTCACCGTCTCTTTGAGGATGGCACATTTGTCTGGCTTGACGTTGAGGTCGTCCATGTCGTTGATGTTTGCGAATATCAGCTCGGCCAGTTCTTCGATGTACTTGTTTTCCTGCTCGCGGTTCCTCCTCTCAGTGTTCCTCTTTGGACTGTGGAAGAAACATTGACTTTGTCAAATCTACTATAAAAATGATTCATTGCTGGAGGAAAAAAAATCAGTAAGCCTGATCATCCTCAAGGAAGAAGTGTAGAAGAAGTAAGAAATGTTGCCATAAATCACCATCAAAAGACAAATTTATTTAAAAATCAGGTTTTTATAGCAGCTGTATTTCCCATCTGTGTCCAACGTCTTATTCAAATATCATGATAATGTGCTGGATTAATGGACGTCCTCTTCATTTTGTCTCTGGTGAAATAGACTCTGCATCTTTGCTCTAACAGTCAATTGACTTCTTCAAATCCTCCCTACATTCTTCATTGTCCTCATTATAACTTCAGGGCGGTGTAACCTCATTGGCACAAGCTTTTCTCACCCTCTGGGACACTGAAAGCACAATGACTGGTTAGTCTGTATTTAAACTGTCGCCTGGAAAAATGCTGCAGCAGCATTTTTGTCATTGACCTGCGAAAGCTGTGGCTCATGTAACCAACAACCTTCACAATCCCATAAATAAAACACCCTTTAAATGATTATATCAACAAACCATTT
>BJFM01001931.1:34078-44088 GCA_016586285.1 Arothron firmamentum | reverse complement strand
ATATATATAAATAGAGATAGATAGATAGATAGATAGATAGATAGATAGATAGATAGATAGATAGATAGATAGATAGATAGATCTGTGTGTGTTCTAGTGAGTATCTAGTGACATTTTCTGAACATGAGCTGATCTCAAGACTCGTGAAGTCAGATACAACAGTGTGAATTGTGTTTGCGGCAGTTTACCTGGGGCCCAGAAGTTCCGACGGACACTCCTTCCTCTTCAGGGACTCCCCCCCTCTCGGGGGCTCCCCCCCACTACTCATCTTCAACAAATATCAGCACCTGTGCACAAAAACAAAGAGGAGAAGAAGAAAAAAATGAAAAAACAAATCAGGTTTTCTGCAAGTATTGGGACATGTTTTTGTTTCTCGGATAATGAAGATCTTCAGTTTTGCCTTTTCGGTCAAAGTGAGTGACCTCAGTTGCTTATAAAGTAGAAAGCTGGAACCCGTGATTCATTTCACAACATTTATGCAGATTTTTCCTTCTCATGGTACGTATTTAACGCTACAGGACTACACCCACTGCAGACAATTCCAGTGCATCACCGACATCAAATGAGGGTGAGAAAGTGGGGGATGGCGTCTCAGGCTGGCTCCCATAATACACACACACACACACACACACACACACAGCAGCACAGCATAGACAGGCTCCATGTTGTTTTATGATAAGGTGAGCCCCAGATAAATTATTCAGAAAAGAACTTCATCTGAGTCATTACTTTGTCAAGCTTCTGATCCCCAATATATCACAATCTGCCTTTTTAACATTCAGTACAAATTCAACAGTGCTTCCTGGAAATGGAAATCAGCCCCGCTGCCGGCGCTGGAAAGTGCCCTTCCCTCCACTCGGTTAGCCTGACGGCATTATTAAGCGCAGCATTGCAAGGAGACAAGAGGCACTGTGCTGCAGATACACACAGCCTAATTAAAGGGTGCATAATCAAACTGGGAGCACGCTCATGACTCACGAAACCAATGTATCACTGTAATGTGCCTGCAGTCAATATGTGGGAGGCCCAGTGGGACTAGATGTAGGTGTAAATAATTAGTTAGAAATAACAAACTCGCATGAAAATTTCTGGCCTTGCAGAAAAAAAAAACAAAACAGCAATAAAAAAAACATTGTATTAACTGCACGGAATTATGTGCATTGTGAAAGAATAACAAGGAGAGCAAATATATGTGGGTGGAAAAAATGAGAGGGCCATTGGCAGCGAAAGCTGGAACATATGGTCGCCTCACGCTGCTAGACCTTCTACCAAGACACCGAAGCCTCATCGTGTTGGCCCAACAATGCGTTTGTTCGATGTGGGATTTTAACAACCCACTTTTAGCACGTCCACAAGCCTCATTTTTATCTTTACTACACAGAGAACGTTTTTAATGGACTTTTTTGTTGACGCATCTGCTTTCCCTACGCTACCATCACACCTATAGTTTTAGTTTTAGCCTCCTGAATCTGGTTTTTTACTTCGGCGCTTTTATTTTTTTTCCAGGTCCCTTTAAGGATTTTCAATGAGCCAACAAGTCACCTGACCGTTACATAACAGCCAGTCTGTGGAGCTGATATTGAGGAGATGAAGGCAGTAAGGAAGGATGAAGGAGGGAGAAGAGAGAAATTAAAAGATAGAAGAGGGAAATAATTATGCGTGGAAGGGAATTGGAGAGTATAGGGTAACGGACGGGTGAAAAGGACAGTACATGAAACCGACAGGAGCAAATATTGTTGAAGAAGACGTGATGATGTTGGGGCGGTGGGCTGGAGGAAGACAGAGGAAAGAGGGGCATCTGTTGCTCTGAATAATCAGGCCTGAAGAGAGAGAGAGATGTCCTAATTTACACCAGAGGCGAGAAAACGATGGGGAGAAGCGAGCTTTAATAACAGCTTAAAGTGAACCAGTGTGAATACCAGAGGTGTTTTCAGCCACAGATGAACCTAGGTAAGCCCCTCCGGCCACATTACTGCAGGCAGCCACCTCTGCACAGAAATACCACTGCAAAAAGACATTTATTTGTGCTGATTCGCAGCAGACAACAGAAACCCCAGCCAGGACCAGATCGTCAAATCTAGTTCGTCTGGTTTAAAGCATGGCGACGCTGAACGTATGTTGTTTAGACTTACGCAACATTATAACTGCAGTGGAAAAGAGGAACTGGCCCTTACTCCCCTCATCCGGGTTTGGAAACAGTGATCACGACCTGAGTCACTTTGAAACCCACCATGCCGTCATTGCTGACAGCCGCCGGGCCTTTATTACTGGTTCTACCAGGTCGGTGAGGCAACGTCACGTTGACTGGAGGAGAGAATATCATCATCAAGGGGCGACCTCAACAACAGATGGCCCCGCTTTAGATGCTTTAAGTGATTCATGCAAAACTACTGTTCACCCACCTCAAATCCAAATTTAAACATCCAGGGTGGAAAGATTCACATTTCACAAATACAGAGGCAGCGGTTCTCCGCACACATAATGAATTAGCATTAATGTAGCCTGTGACAAAAGCCTCCTCCTCCTCACAAGCCTCGTCCTAATGCAATCAGAGGAGCCGAGAGCGAAGCCACTGAAAAACAATTTGAGCTGGAGAGAAGACACAAGGCCAGAAGGTCAAACTGGCAATTATGGAATTAGAGCTGATCTATCTCAGTCTGCTGAAGTGGACTCGTCTCCAGTGGAAACCGCTACTCGTCTTCTTTAGAGGTCTGTGCTGCAAGCGCTCTCAGGGAAAGCTGCGCAGTTTTGGTTTGATGTTTATTTACGGCAAAAAGCCAACAATAATGCTGACAATCAGCCGCTGGCACTGGCACCACAAAAGAAAATTCCTGGAGTCAGGCAGCATGGTGGCAGTAGCTGTACTGGATTCCAGCGGCACCATTTATTTAACTACAAACTGTATTTCCAGTCGGTTCACCTTTCAAGGAATATACCTGTTTCCTGATTGGTTGCAGGTGACTGAGAACAGGTAGGTGTCGAGTTACAGCGGTAATGGAAACACATTACTGTGGCCCAATTACAAACGACTGGCAACACTAGCAAAATAACAATGTACATTAATTATATATATACACAGATGTAGATATATATCTATATATATATATGTGTATGTGTGTGTGTGGGTGTGGGTTTGTGTGTGTGGGGGTGTGTGTGTGGAAAAGCGACTGTTAGAAGCTGAAAACCAGGCTGAGATGTGACAACAGTCATTTGCATCAGAGAGCCCTACTCTGACAAAAAGATAGTAGTCATGGAAGTGAAGCACACTCCATGTTGTTATTACAGTAATGAGCCCTCCTCTGCCATTAGCTCGCAGAATAATTTAGGTTCTGAGCGTATTTACGGAAAAACAAGTGGCTACAATGTGATGATTGAAAGCACTAAATTAGGGCTAATGTGTTTTTGCATAGTCAGTGGAAAACCACTGGATAATTGCACCTTCACATCAGAGACGCGTTAGCTGGGAGGGGAGAGCAGACTCTACCTCTGCTGTTTGCTGCTTAGATGTTGTTAGATGTTGTAGATGTTGTTGTCCTGAGCTGGTGAAGCCTTTCTATTAACCATCAGCCTCGTATCCACCCAGGATCTTTTCCATCGCCAGACATTAAGTCAGTTATTATTTTAGGTGCTCCACTATGGTCTGGAATTCCCCCGTGGTCGCTAGGATTCGTTCAAACTGAGGGGCTGAGACTCTTTTAAATGACCACATTTGATTAATGTGTTTTTACCTCCACCAAGGGAGGAGGTTATGCGACAGCCGGCAGACGTGCTTTTTAGCAAAAAAAAAAAAACAAAACCTCAAAGTTATTCTAGATTTTAATGAATCCTCTCAAATGTTGACAATAGGCCAAGAAACAGATGATTAAATTATGGTGATGTTCCAGTTTCCAAAGAGACTTTGACATGTGATCTTCCAAAGATCAAAGCCAAAGGGCATTGATCACAAAGCAACCTACTAGTATGTGACCTTGTATTACCAGTGTCTCTTTGCTGACCTTGGCAGAGGTGAGATCCATAATAAACACAATTAGAAGCTGGATCTAACTGTTGCGCAGCTAGATTTCCGACATCATCAGAAATAAATAAACCAAACTAAACTAACCAGTGGGTGACTTTTTTTTTTTTAACCTGCCAATCAATCATTCAGGATATTATTATCCAGCCCTCACAAAGCAAGTGTTAATAGCCTGACATCTCTTGTTTTGAACGCGTCTAACGGAAGCACTGAGATGGTAATCTGACACTGAAATCTTGTTCGCCAACAAATATTTCATGGTTTTAACTGGTGACAAAGTAGACTGAGCCGCTAAAACAAACATCCTCTGTTACATTTGGGGGATGTAAACATGACAGGTTTGAGGGAGGTGGGACCCTACCCACATAGCTATCTAAGCTTCTGTCTAAGCCAGCAAACCCTCCCATGGCACACACACATAAAGTAGATTTAATACCCTGCTGAGGCAGGATTAAAATCAGCAGCATCTCCCACGCTGAGGCCGTGCATCATACGCTCGCTCTATACGTTTGTATGGCAGCACCGGTGCGTCCACACCGTTCCCTCTGCTTTATGGACGTCTGTGCTGCTCAGCGTCACACGCGGCTGGGTTGATGGCCTGCGGCTTACCGCCTGTTGCTGGGACAACCAGCATTTCCTCAACTGGATTCACAAATCTATCTGTTCCAGGTCACATCGTGTGTGTTTTAGCTCATATGTGAGATGGTTTTTCAGTAAGAGCAGGGTCACCAAACCAAAAGCTGGTAGTGAAGCTGTGCAGTTAAAGATCCCAAAGCTCAGGGGGGTTCAGGTTCGTGGCGACGACAAACTCCAGAGCTGATCTTTAAAGGGTTTTAGGTTCAAAAGACACCCTGAATGTGTCCTTCGGAAGCACGAGGAAAGGAGGCTTCTTAATTTGATAATATTTTGACCCTAATGAGTTTCTAAACTCTAAAACTTTATGTTCTGATTGAAGATGCTGTCGCATTCCAGCATTGGGGACAATAAATGGCCCTCTCCCACCATCTGGCAGAGTTTCCACAGACTGGTGACACAGGTACGATGGAATGGAAAGCAAACCTCTGTCTGTGTGCTGTGAAGAGACCAGGCGTAAAATTCAAGCTGCACACATTGACCCACTTCAGCCACCACCCCCACCCCCCCACCCCTCACCACATCCCGCACTGCCCCAACAAACACACACCAATTAGCGTTTGACGAGCCAAAGCTGCGGCTGATACCGACTGTCACGTGCGCATCATTGGAGGTTAAATGAATCTCGCTCCTTCTTCAGCCTAACAAACAAAGCCGAGTCTTGTTCTGCTGTCATCCTGAAACAATAACTGTTGACTTTGCTGATGATGGATGGGGAACAAAGAGCAGAAAGAGTCCCAGTGACTCTGAACTGGAATCAATAACACGCCCCGAGCTGCTAACGCAATTATGCGCCCATCTTTAGGAAGACCCTGATTAACATGACACATTAACTTCTCCATAAGAACAAATTAAACCACCAAAGCCAACCAAAAGTCCCAAACGCTTCACCCTCCAGCACTCTGGACCGGCCAGTGGTTCGGCTCTCATCGCATCAGCCCAAATGTCCTCAAACGTGTGGTGATGTCCACGCAAACGCAGCAACGCAACAAACCATAAATGACAAAAAAACAATATACGTGTGTACATTATATATGAAACAGATGATTGACTTCAGTCATTCATCGGGGTTATTGCTGGTTGTTACTTCAAAATGTGCTCTGCAAAAATGAAAGCACAGTTCCACACTGCCCCACTGATCAGAGGTCAAAGTTCGCCTGTGACGCACTGACTGACTTATCTGCTGGCGGCCAGAAACATCAATGAGAACATTAACATACAGTCGCCGACGAGCGACCCATCTTGCACAAAGATTTCGCTTTTCACTATTTCTAAAAAGCCACCGGATGTAATGTGTCAATAAGTTAGGCCGCGGCCGTCTGCAGGCGCGTGGTCGCTGGAGGAGCACCTGACCGGCGGGCCCCTTCAGCTGACTCACAAAGATCCAGTTACACTTTCCATCGACAAAAGAAGACACATTAGTATTTAATTATGGAAATATGACATCCTGTTTGAGGACCTGAGCGCGGCTGCGACATGCTGGTGCAGTTCTGACTTTACAAGCTGCAACTTCCTGAATGAGACCGGACGATTGTGAGTGAAGCAAACTGGGAAAACAGCGTCCCAGTTACGCCTCAGGTGACAGCCTGCTGCTGACTGTGCACTCTGCCTGCGTGTGCCGACTGTGACCAGTCATTCATACCATCCCGTCCCTCCACTCCAGCACGCCTGCACGCACGCGCGCACACATGCACACAGGCACACTGAGCCAAAAACACAATAACTCAAAGTCCATGGGTAATGAATACTGAGATTTTTAAAACTACCAACTTCGTTAATGTAAAAATAATGTAAGAATAAAAACACAAATTTCAAATTATCTGTGCAGACTAATATGTAATTGAGCAAAAGAGAGTTAAATCAGAAAAGTACTGGAATATTTCCCCAAAAACTTAGAGCAAAACTTCTCTGGCTGACGGTCAGTAAAGCAGCATGAGCTCCCACGAAGGAAAAACTCCGAAACTGAGGAAAAACTTCAGTTTTCATGGATTTAAAACCTGATAACTGTTTCCATCACGCAGCCACATGAAGAGCAAAAGAATCGACATGACCCAAACTGGGAAAACAGCACAGCATGAACCTTCAGACTCACCACTGCGCTGGTGAAACCGGTCCATAACCAGTCCAGAGCTGGCTGATGATCCCATGCCAGCCGGGTGGCTGCACTGCTCTTCACAACACACACTCGTTCTGGTTCGCCCCTCTTTCCTCTGCAAGATTACCTCTGAGTGAGTGTGTGTATGTGTGTGTGTGTGTGTGTGCGTGCGTGTGTGTGTGTCATCTGTGCCTAATGACAGCTGACAAACTATGTGCTACAAATCCTCTCTCTGTTTCTCTCCCTCTCTGTCCCCTCCCCCATAATGTACACACACACTCTCTCTCTATCTCTCTCTCTCTCTGTGTCTCCTCCCACAACACACAAACACTCTCCACCCTATTAGCCAATGTGCAGGAAAACCTGCCTCCCTCCCTCCCTCCTTCTCTCTCACACACGCACGCACACATCATGTAAATCATTCAGTAAAAGGCAAGGTGTAGTGCATCTGCGTGTGTGTGTGTGTGTGTGTGTGTTACATTTGGTGTCAGGACAGAGTCTCATTTCCTGTCTTTTTATTTAAACAAATATTGATAATCATTAGATTCAAGGTCACACAATAATCCTGTTCAAAAATATAAAAATGTGCTTTTTTTAAAAAATCAACATTGAAAACAAAACTGTGATTTTGTGCTGAAGTGTGGTCCAACATGACAGTGATAATAAGATGGTAAATAAAGAGATGAATCTGGTAGTGAAGTGAAATAAATGCCATTGCACGTGAACAATCGTCCCACATCTCATTCTAAAAGAATTCTAATTCTCAACTTCCAATTTTGACACTTTCAGGACAATTTTACTGGAAGCTGCTGTCGCTTCCTTTGAGTTCCAAACACACTGGACCGATACGGTTAAAGTCCATTTTTAGGAGGAAGGATTATTGAAAAGAGGCACCAGGTTTTCTGTGAAATGGACACGGAGCCTGACTGCAGCCGGACATTTAAAGCGTCCCAGTTCACAAACGGGGAAATCAAATCAGAGGAGCGATGAAGGAGAGCTGTCGTAAACATCCCTCTTCCATTTTCAAAATGTCTGGCCCTCCCTCAGCGCTCGCCATGTTGTTTCCTTCCTGTTGTGGTACCGGCCTCGTCTTCTGTTACCTTTTTTTTTTTTCCCAGCTTCTGCTCAAAGTCCACGGTGGGAACCCTGCCGAGCATGAAGGTGCACACAGGCAGGAGTAATCCGACTCCCATTCAGCCCATCTGAGTGTGTTAGTCCAACGTAATTCGGTTGGCTCAGATTTCAGTTGGGCTACGCGTCAGCGCCTATTCTTAAGTTTGGGATGTAGTTTTTTTCCCCTGAAACACCAAAAGCCACTGAAATGTCACAAATGTGTGACAGCGAAAAACTGCGATTCCACCGAGAGGGCAGGAAACATTAGTGGAACTGAGGTTGACAACAGCACCAGTGTGAGCAGCTGTGGTTCTCAGATCACTCACTCACAGCAGAATCTGCATTCACACACACACATGCATGCTTCTTTCTTTCCTTTTTACTTTCCATGTGGTCACATCGAGGTGTCCGTGTCGATTAATGAGCCTTTTGCAACAATAGAGAAGAGCTGAAAGCATCATAAACAGGATTTATGCGTTTGGCTCTTTTCGTACAGCTGTGTGTGTGTGTGTGTGTGTGCCACTCACCTCGCGCACACGCCATCCTAGGTAGAAATCCGCAAAACACTGGCTGCCGATGTCATTCTGTCCTCTGTGAGACACAGCAAACAAAAATACGCATTAAATGTCAACACTAACAGCTTCTTTATTTACAACACTATTACTTTCCCCCACGCAGGCAGAGGTACTTTCCATAAAATTTAAGATAACGATTTTGTAAAAAAAATGGTGGACTTTCCCTTTAATGACTGATGACAGTAACATAATGTTGATGCGTGCGAATGTTCCCATCGCTTCGTCACCGGGCTGGCTCAGTCATGGGTGCAGCAGGGGGCCACACCTAGGCTTTGATGTATGGATGTGTGGTTGAGCTTAAACATCACCTACGGCCTGTACGGGAAGCCACCCTCCAGCCCACAATAACAGGGAGCCCTGCTGCGTTTCTCAGACACTGACCCAGCCTCACGGGGGGGCCGCTGAGGCCTTTCACACACAGCGAACCCGACCCGGGTCGGTATGGTGCTGGTTCCCGCTGGCTCTGAGGTCACCGCTCGGCTGTGGACAGACTCTCCCAGCTGCTTTTACCGTGGACTTTTATTTATTTATTTATTTTTTTTTTGCAAAGATTAAATCCAATTTCTTTCCCCCCGTCTCTCTTGTTGCAAACGAACTGTGTTTTCCCTGAAAAGTCCGATCACATTTCTGTGTGCCTTCCAGCAAAGAAACCCAAGAGCCTACCTGCGCTGTGCAGGTCCATCGGCCCGCGTCGCCCCACCCACTGTTACGTAAATGTGTAAAACTCATCTTCTCAGGAAATATCACTCCTGCATGTTCTCCGGGTGAGTCACACCGCTCCCACTTCTTCCATATTTAAGTTTTGCGACTTCAATCTAGCATTTATGATGTGTTTGATGGTGGGAGTGGTGTCTCGCCACCTATTTAAAGTCCTCAAATGTTTAATTATCTTGTTTTTTTTCCTTTTACATCAGGGTATAGCCATATTTGGCGCCATAAGCTCAGCACCAAAATGCATCCACAGAGTCAGTGTTTCATGGGTAACACACACACACACACACTTGCATTAATCCAGCTCCACTGGAAAGCGACACTTTTTAAAAGAAGCAATTTGATCACATTTGCTCCTCAGGTCAGGACAGCCCTGCTGCAGTACGTTGACCTCATCAGCATGTGACGTTCATTGCTCCAAATTTAACGTTCATCTTTCCTCCAGGGTCTACACGACATTTTAAACACAACAGGTGACCCTTTTTACACCTGCAGGGTCGAACCAATCTGTTAGAATCTGGCATTTGGCAAGAATTAATCAGGACAAACTCCTAAAGTTGTTCCAACCAGGCTAACATAAACGTAATATAATGTTCATAATGTGAACACACACACAGAGTGAAAGCTGTGTGATATTGGACTGAGAGAAAAGGCAGCTAGTCATAAATTAGGACATTAAAAACCCATCTTCAGTGAGATCTACGGACAAAAACAGATGAATTCAGGTATGATGAACATGGGGACATAAGAGCTAGAGGTGGAGAGAGAGAGAATGTGTCGATATGAGTAAAGCTTGCGTGGAGAGCCGATTCACTCAACCGCTCACAGGCCTGGTCGTATCTGCTGGGGGGGGGGGGGGGGGGGGGGG
>BJFM01001931.1:3856-16790 GCA_016586285.1 Arothron firmamentum | reverse complement strand
ACACACACACACACACACACACACACACACACACACACACACACACACACACATGAAACAAAGACTAATTAAGTGAACAAAACATCACATTGTACAACAAATATAAAGTAAACGATCAATATCTGGTTATTATTTAATGAACATGCTCTAACGCATCATATCTAATAATCTAGTGATATAAGTCATAATCTGTCATTAGAATCTTTAGAACTCAAACAGTGATGATGAAGTCTGGGATGAAGCTTGAACATCTAGAATGTGTTGTCGTGTCTGCTGATATTTCTGATGTAGACAAATGTGGTGTTTGGGGTTATTCATCCTAATTGTGTTCATCTTAATCCTATAGCGGCAGTCAGTCAGTCAGAATACTGTATTATGGTCTGTAGAGGGATTTTATAGATTTTTTTTATGGGTGTGATCACTTAATCTAACGTGATCTTTTTTTTTAGACCTTTTTCGACATCCACAAATGCTCATAAATCCACTATAACACATCACAAATGAGCTCATAATTCAGTTTAGACATCACCATCATAACAATATATGAGTATTTGAATTTAACTCTAATAATACAGTATATTTATGTCTGTAATAGATTAGAATACATGGACAGTTGGACCCATGGGCTAATTGATTCATTTCTTTGGTCTCCTAAATGTTTTTCTGATTGGCTAATTAAGTTTCGGAGCAGCAGATGTTTCATTCAAAGGTTCAGTAATAACCAGAAACAAGTTATGTCACCTCTGGAGATCAAATCATATTTATCTAACATGTTCAAATGTCACCACGGAGATCAACGGAGGGAAGATCTGTGTAGAGGACCGGTTCAGATGAGAGGAGGAGGCACAGCCAGGGAGAGGAGGGAGGAGGGAGGAGGGAGGAGGTGCACGGGCGCTCCTTCCTACTGCGGAAGAGCTTTCAGGATGGCGTTCACCTCCTCCGCCACGGCCGTCAGCGCAAACTCAAACTGGTCCTGCAGCGAGATGAAAGAAGGGCAGCAGCGAGAAGCAGAGAAGAAGAGAGGGGGGAAAAAGAGGTGTGTTTGCACGGGCTGGTGAGAGAAAGAACAATGTGTGTTCCGGGCTCGCCACGACGTGAGGACGATCGCAGGCATGTCGGCATGGAAACGTGTCGGGAGAAAAGCAGCCAGTCGATTACAAGGTTCAATCAACTTTGACCTTTTAACCTTCCCGTTATTGTGTCGTTCCAGGAAGCTTCAGCATCGTTCTTCATAAATCTGGTGTGTGTGTGTGTGTGTGTGTGTGTGTGTGTGTGTGTGTGTGTGTGTGTGAGAGAGAGAGAGACACATGCCCACCCAGGATTCATGGTTTAATAAAACTCGGATCGATACCACAAATGTTTCACACGCGCTTGTTTTTCTCTCTAATTATGTTCTGAATGAGTCGGTAATTGAAGTTTCCCGACAGACGGAGTGACGGACGACGCCTGGGCGCTCCGCTCGGCGTCAGCGGGCTCACAGGCAGAGTTAAAGGGGATTTTCTTCATGTGTAAGATGACTTTACCAAAATGTTTGTGGGTCTGTTCCAGGGCTACTCATTTAAAAACCACTGAGTCCAATTATTCAAATTTCCTCCAAGTAAAAGGTCCAAAATGAAGCTGAGTTTGTGCCTTATAGGCTCCCCCAGCTCCACATTTTTCAGAATTCAGGATGTTTAACTGAGTGCGCAATTAGCTCTTTTACCATATATAAAAGTAGCCCAGGCAAATAAATTTAAGGTCTTTACTTTAGAGTAAAGAAAAGAAAAACCTCAACATGAAATAAATAAAAAAAGTGTAAACAGAGCAGAATAACCTTTTTTTTCCCCTCTTAAATTAAAGCGGTACCGTATGAACTGGAGTAGCAGCGCCCGCCGGGAAAATGCTCCATGAAAATCTCAGAGCTCGGTGACGGGGCCGGACAGAACCCTCATTCAGTCCGGATGCGGGCCGAGGGCCGCCATTTGGTGAAAGCAGACTGAGCACAGGCGCTCCAGTTGATGCTCTGCTTCCTCTTTTGAATTCCACACCTCTTCCTCTGTCTGAAAACCGTCTGAAAGTGTGAGGTAAACCCGAGGTGGAGGTCTGATTGATGGTCAGACCGTTGTGGCGTGAAGGTGACGCAACTTGACGCAGCTGGATGAACATCGGTGTTAAACTGCTCATTTTTAGCATCTGTCATCGGTCAGAATGCAGGTGACGTTTACATCCGTGCCCACTCAAGCCCTCCGTTTGATTTTAGGTGGTTTGGTCCTTTGGATCTTGGAGCGTTTAAGAGAAATGTATTAAAAGCAAGAGAATGTTGTTTCGGATGCGTTAAACACTTCTGGGTCAAAGTGAGACCAGCAGCATGTTCAGAGGAACAGAGGAACAGACTCTCTTTACCGGTCCGCTCGGCCACCACACCCTTCAAATAAACGTTGAAACCCAGTTTGGGTTTTCCAGGTATTTCAGGACAAGACCCTATTATTTCAGTTTTATTTTCTCTTGAGCAGGACACGCCCACAGGTGTGATGCTAACCTTACATTAGCTTAGCATGAACACTGGGAGCAAGGGCAAACCGCTAGAAGCACCATAAATGGTTAATGTTCACACAGCGTAGTGCTTATATACGGACACATGCAGCGTGTGTATGTGTGTGTGTGTGTGTGTGTGTGTGTGTGTGTGTGTGTGTGTGTGTGTGTGTGTGCGGTACCTTAGTCTGAACCATTCCAGGCCTCTGGTCCCTCAGGTGCTCCAGAGTTGCTGCAATATCAATCTCTTTGCCACCTGTCACACACAAATGAAATGGTGTTGCTGTGTGTTCAGACTGCCAGAGGGATAATCCAGGAAACATCTGTCAATCTGCCGCCTTAAGGCGACTCCCTTCAGAACAGCGAAAGGCGATTACATTCATCCTCTTTGCGCACACAAACACACCCAGGCGGGTGTGTGTTCGCACGCGGGCAGGTGCTCGACGCCTTTGTTGTTGGGGTGAAAACACAAAGCGGAGGGAGAGAAACTGTTGCCGAGGATTTGCTGAAGGAAATCACAGGCTGGCGGTTCGAGTGTAATGGGATGGAGCCTGAGCTCCAAAATACTCATTCTGCTGGCAAAGTGGGGACATTTTGGCTGGTCCTCACAACTTCAAAGGCCTGTTTAAGGGCAAAGGCTTGGTTTCAGGGCTGGGGTTGGCGTTGGGTTGAGGCTAGGCGTAGGGGACACAGTGCACGGCCCGTGACGCCTCTCTCCAGGACAAACTGGTTCTGGCAGGAAAACAAAGTCCGTCCTCACTTTGAGCTCATAGCGACCTCCTGTTGCTTCAGAACAGGAAAAAAAAAACATCGGAATGAAACACTGGCAGAAGAGCAGAAACATCAACTGTTTCTCCCATCAAGGAGGACAAAATGGCAGAAATGTTTGGGGCCCATTTCTTCTTTTTTCTGCCGCTGCTGCAGCTCCTTTATAAACACACAGAAGGAACAAAAAGTGCAAGAATTCTCTGGTTGTGACACCTCTTTCTCAAGGCTGTGTGGAGAGCGAAATGAATGGTGGGAGAACTGCTCATTCACACCATTTTCTTCTTCTGTTTTACAGGTTCTGTGAGCACAATAGACCCTCTGCTAGCAAGGGAAGCTGTGCTTTCTTTTTTTTTAAGAAAGAGAAGAGGATTTAACAAGCTGAGGGCCATTGTGGATATTCTGATAAACCTCAAAATGGTTGGTATTTAAAAAAAAAAGAAGAAAAAAACCTCCTTATCTGAGCTTTAGTTAAAGCAGAGGAATGTTAGGAACTAGACTCGTTTTGAACTTTCCTCCTCTGTGAGACCCAGCTTTGGGTTAGAGGTCGCACAGTAGGAATGAGGAGGTAGGGAGTAGAGAAGGAGGAGAGAAGATAAAAAGAAAGACAGGACCCTTGAAGGGGCTGCAAAAAAAGAGCCCTGAAAGCCGGAGCCGAGGGCCGGGCTCACCAGCTGGACGCTGGGGAGAATAAAAAAAAAAAAAAGAGAGAGAGAGAGAGATGCTGAAAAGCTCTACAGCACTCGACAGGTTTCATTGGATTCTTAAGATGAAGAGGAGGGGGGTGGAGGGTGGGGGAAGGTGGAGGGCGGGCGGGGCTGGACTGAGAAGAAGGCGGCGAAACAAAAAAACGTGAGAACCGGAGCAATATCTCCTCAACCCTGCAACGCTGCCGAAACACTTGGATGGATTTACAATTCATTCGCTGGGAGAGAAAGAAAAGGAGGGTTGGTGAAGGGAGGGTTGGAGGGGGGGCGGTGGAGGAGGAGGTGTCTTTGATCGGGATGGGAGGGGGGCGCATTCAAACCTGGAGGCCTCCAGCTTCTCAGAACAGACAAAAAAAAAAAACCCTCCAATTTCCAAACGGGCTGAGAGCAAAAGCAGTTCCTCTGAACTGGACTTTGTTTCTACATCAGTGGTTCTGAACTGTGGAACGTCAGGAACCAGAGGAGAACCCAGCAACAAAAGCTGGGACTCAAACCCACAACCCTTTTTGATGGTGTGACGGAACTCATTTTTCTTCCGAGCCAGTTTTTTTTCTAATATTTAGCTCTGGTTGCCGTGGTGATGCTGCCACACGCTGTTACTGCATCCGCTGGAAAAGTGAACCCAGAGGGTCCGAGGACGGACACCACCCACCTTTAGCCATCTTGTTGAGGACCATGTCAACCAAGATGTAGGTTCCAGTTCTTCCTGCTCCATCACTGCAGTGAAGACATGGACGGAGAAAGAAGAAGAAGAGAGAGAGAGAGGATTAAGACAAGATGAGAATGACTGGTACTCCCAGCCACCGGGTGGCGCTGTCTGCTAATGCCGAGCTGTGGAATAGGCCCGGTTCCAGACCTCCATCACTTCATCCACACTGAGTGTGTGGGTGTGAGTCAGGTGAGCTATCAGACAGGTTACCTGTCCAGGATTATAGCGCGTCTCTAAAGGGATAAACCACTTCAAAGGGCATAATTATGGAACAAAGATGCTAAAGCAGCTCAGGAATTTCAATACAAGTGCGTAAACATGTAAACAGCAAAGATGACTGATGATGTTTGACGTGCAGAAATATTCACTGATGGAATATTTTGTTCCAGTTATTTCCAGAGCTGTGTGTGTGTGTGTGTGTGTGTGTGTGTGTGTGTGTCCTAATCTGTCGCATTGCTGCCAACATCATTACAAGGTGATTAAAACATGTGGTGTGTGTGTGTTCCTGTGCAGGCTACATGGTGAGGACCAAATTATGTGTTTTACCTGCAAAGTGAGGCCCTTTTGTGAGGGAGGACATTTTCTTTGCTGCTTACAACTCCAGAGGTGTGTTTGAGGGGTCGGGCCTGGTGTTCAGGTTCAGGTCAGAGCGGCGTTGGTGATTTGCTGGGCTCAGGACTGAGCTCTGATTGGTCTGGACGAGCCTTCAGCTGCAGGTTCAGAGAGGCCCTACGCTGGTCACACCAGGTTGTGGAGGCTGAACTTTAACTGGAAAACGGTCCAGCGTGTCGCTCCAGATTTAGGCTTTCCCAATTTCAAAACAAGAGCCGTGACGCCATATTACACACCACATCCCTGCGGCGTCCAGGGACGCGATGACGTGCAAACCTGACAGCTGTGGCTCCGCCCACTCCCAATTACCCCAAACCTTGACTCCCCCACCAGCTGCACACCAACAAACTCTGACCAGTCTCCAATTAAAAGTTCTCCTCTTCTCTACAAACAGTTTGGAATCGAATTACGACTTTTCTTCTGGAAGATTTTGTCTTTTTTTTTTTTTAATGTTTGTCTTCCTCTCCTGAAATGTGGGCAGGGTGGCGAGCCGAGCCGACAGCCAGTCCGCTCAGCCAACATCAGCGAAACCGTAGCGGCGTTCGATTAAATCCCCTCTCAACGGCCAACATCTGGACGCGAGGAAGACCGATGGTTCTGTACTCGCCTGCAGTGGACGATGATCGGACACGAGCGTCCCCGGTAGCACTTGTTAACCTTCCTGAAAGAAACAGAAGAGAAAAACAAGTCGAGCGTTAAACCGCAGAATCCGGGGGGGGGGGTCGTCATCATCATCATCATCATCATCATCTTCATCGCTGTGCTTTCCCAAAAAGACCACCATGCAGAAGGGACGAGGCAGAGATCCCTCAAGTTTGGTGGAAGCGCACACGCCTCCGGATGTGAAGCTTTCTCTGCCAGCTGGATTTTTAAGTATTTGCATGTTTTTAACAGCACAAACAACCATCGTGATCATGGAAGCACGGTTGACTTGTCAAAGGTAATAAAGGTGTCAAAATGCGTCAAAATGCACAGCAGCCGGAGTCAGTAAACACACAGCAGAAACACAGAGACGCCTGACCCAGGCTTGACTCGTCCATGGGGAAGGCCGACCTTTGACCCTGAGCTTTTGGGGGGCGAACCGACCTGATACGAAATTCAGAACGCAAAGATGCCACATTTGACAACTGCAATGAATCATGTGGTTAACAGGCGGCAGAAACTGGAGAGTTAAAGGAAAAACACACCAATGTTCCAAAGGTGAACAGTCGGAGCGCGCTGCAGACAACTGAAGGTTGCCATAGAAACAGCGGCAGAGAATCCCAAGCGGGCAGGGCTGGGAGGGTTGGGGAGGGGGCGCACAGAGAAAGGAGGGGGCTTAAAGAAGAGACTGTGGCTTCAGAGATACAGGTAGAGGGAGAGAAACGAATCCTTCAGGTGCTCAATCATCCATTTTGGCTGTGCTCAGCCTGCTTTCACTGAGCATTCTGACACCTTAAGAACAACAGATGCACCATCCATCACAGACGACGACACCAGCCCAATATTTACGCAATATTCTCCGCTTTTAAGTCATTTTTCTCCTGAAAAGTTACTGCACGCGTGTGAGAGCGCAGAGCTATCCTCCGACACGCTCGAGCCGCGGCGGCGAAGTGGGCGGGGTCACAGACTCCGACGCCGTGCACGTGCAGCCAGCGTGGCGGGACTGCTTTTGGCCTTTTTTTTTTTTTCTCGCATACCTGTTTAATGTCCAGTCATTCAAGAACCAGCCTGAGAAACTGATCTGACGCCACTGAAAGACGAGCGCCCGCCCGTCCACAGAGGTGCAAGAAAGACAGCAGAGGGTGGGGGTGGGGGTGGGGGGGTGGGGGTGGGGATAAAGGATAAAAGTGACCAAATGGGAGGAGGCCACAGGAAGTCAAGCAAACCATGAGCAAGCAGAAAGGCGAGAGATCATCTCAGGTGACCGGGCACAGCGAGGAGGAGGAGGAGGAGGAGGAGGAGGAGGAGGAGAGGGAGGAAGAAAGAGGAATAAAGGGCATGGGGGGGGAGGAGGGGGGGTCCCTGAGGCCCCCTGGTTGCAGAGTCACAGTTTCCAATGATCACTTTTGTGACTATGCAACTTGGCTTATATTACTAGCTGCAACATCACAAAAATGACACTGGCAACCGCTAGTTAGCTGGTGAGAGGGGAAACGAGGGCGGAGGGGTTTGGGAAGCGATGCTGCAGCTCAGTCGGTCGGATGTGAGTGGAGTTAAAAAAGAAAAAAGGGAAAAAACATGCCGGCAGCAGTATGCAAGGAGGAGAGAGCCGCGTCAGAACCACCGTGTTCCAAATCTTTGGTAATAAAGTGGGAAAGATGCTCTCCTCAGGCTACTCTGACCCCGCTGACCTGTGAGTAAAGGCAATATTTCCTAACCGATGGAGGCTGGCGACGCCCACCGGACCCTTTTATCATCGCCGTGACCGCAGACTCACTCCTGATACCTCCAATAATTGATAGTTCCACCGCTCCAGCGACGCCAGGCTTATTTATATAGCGGAGGGGGAAGCGAGTTGGGGGCCAATCTCCGGAGCGACTCCTCAGTGATTCAGGGAGAAGCTGGACGCGGAGGCTCCTGGCTAATAGCTAATACAGTATATCAGCGGAGGAAAGGTCAAAGGGCTGGAGGGAGGGCAGCGGCTATAAAGGCGCCCAAGATAAAGGACCAGTCCGCCACACTTACCTCAACACACCCTCAATTAGGCCGTTACGGACTGAAAAAGGCAGACGATTGTTGAGGATGTGCGGATATTAGCCTCTAAACCAGCAGGAGAATGAGTTTTCAGGGTAGCGGAGCCATGAGCGACGCAGACCTGAGCGCTATTTCAGCTCTGCCTCCCACATGGAGCCTTGCTTCCTGTTAGCAAGAAGAGGAAACACACCTGCGGAAGTCCAGGAGGGTCCGGCTGGACTCTGGGACCTTCTGGTTCAGCCAGGTCAGGAAGTGGAACTGGGTGACAGTTCGCGTCTCGTTGGTCTGCATGTTCTTCAGGTAGAAGCTTCGGACCAGGAAGTCGTCGCACCAGATGTGTTCGGACACCAGGTTCACCTGCCGGGACGCAAACGTGAACACGCCAGTCGACAGCAGGCGGGGCCAAACCCGTCCGAGCTGGAGGCCACTTCACCTCGTAGATGTGGTACAGGTTGGATCCCTCGTCGGGCCAGTAGTGGTAGCACTGCTTCACCCCGCCCTCCACCAGCGGCGTGAGCATCACGATCACAACGCAGCCGTTCTCCCACACCATCTGCAGAGAGAGGCGGGCTCAGCTCTGGACGTCACAGCAGCCGCCAGAAGATGCCACACGGGCTCCCTCTGCCGGGCCCTCTGCCGGCCCCCAGGGCTTCAAACTTACTTTTCACACGGAAAATAAAAAAGTGAGTGGAATTCCAGTCAAGGTGAGGATGCAGACCTCCTGCTGGCAGGCACGTCAACACACTCTGGAGGTGCATGTGAGTCTGATCAGCGTGTTAGCCTGCTGACTGAAGCCGTGCAGCAGCTCCGCTCAGGCTTCAGAGCTCAGCCCCAAACAGTCGCTCTGCGGCCGCGCCTCTGCTTTCTTCAAAAGCTAATTTAATTATCCAGGAAAAGTTCAGACTATTTTGTGCCGCATGAGGTCACGCGCCGTATTTTAACTACGCGCCCTCAGTTCTTTGCTCAAGAGCACCTCAGCGGAATCCTCCGGAGGATGAGTGTGTAATGTGATAAATGTGGTGTAATAACCTTGGCAGCTCCTGATTAAGGTGCCTTATCAGAGCTTGATTAAGTTGGCTGAGCCGCCGCACAAACACCAACTTTGGCGGTGTTGGAAGTCCTGAGATAAAGCGTGGAGGCTGCCGAGGCGGCGTGAGGGAGCGGGGCTGAAGTGGATCAGGAGCGATCTGCAGCAACAGCAGCGCAACAGCGATGGAGAAGGTTTAAACACCTCCATCCTCCCATCCTGGAGGATTAGTGATGGGAGAAGGAGATGGATATGTCTGAGTGAGTGTGTGTGTGCGTGTGTCTGTCTGTGTGTGTGTGTGTGTGTGTGTTTTGTGTGTGTGTGTGTGTGTGTTTACCTGCCAGAAATCGGCCACCGTGGATGGCAGAGGGCCTTGAGTCGCGATAAAGGCTGGGTTTCTGGGATCGTGATCCATCTGAGGGAAGAAAAGTCAGTCTGAGGCTTCGACTTGTGAGTCAAAGTCATTTTGTTCAGAGTTTCTGGCCAAAACCAGAAGAAAAGACTGGAAAGAGCATTTTTAAAAAATCTTTCATTAGAATTCATTTTTTTGGGTTTGAAAAAACTTTATTCACAATTGTGAAAAAGTATAACCATAAGTGATAATACTTTAAAATTACAATTTGTTGCCTCAGGAAAAAAAATCAAAATATAACTAAAATGATAAGCCATTTATGTTTAGAACATAAATGACTTGCTTCTGTGTTCAGTATTTATAATTCTGTTTGCTAAAAGTCCTGAGACCTGCTTCGGATTTTAAATGAATGTTTATTTATTTTTATTTTTTTAAACATTTAGCAGTTATGCTAATTTTAAGCATTAATTTGTTGTGGTTTGTAAACATAATTATATATAAAATAATTTCAGCTAAGCTTCATGTAGAAGTGGACAAAAAGCAGAAGAGGCCGAATTCATCTTTACTTCTCTCATTAAAATACAACTGGAAATAGACAGCATCATCTTTATTAATGATCATTTATTTATTCGCCCCTGTGAATTCCTCTTTTTTTTTAAAACGGAACATCAGCATATAAAAGTGTTGTGTCTGTCTGTGGAAGCAGCAGAGTTTTCGCTCCTGAACCTGATGGAAAACGCAGGCAGGCGCAGGAGCCGAGGACAGGCTGAACGTGAGGCGAATATGTGAGCAAGTGAGTGACGCCCCTGCTGCTTATCATGCAAATTATACCCCAAATGTAATAATTGGAAAGACCAATTTAGCCGGAGGCAATTACAGAGGGAGTGTAGATAATTTCTGGGGCTTTTCTGCACACAAAAATCCTCTTTAATGGCTCCGATCCCTTTTGAATGACCAATAATAACGCAGCCCTGATGAACTTCAGATGTGGTGAAAAGAGAAAAGGTGACAGTGAAGTTTATCAGAGCTCACTGCCGCGTCACGAAAATGCTCTCAAAATCCGTCAGTGATGCAAATACGGCCGAGTTTTCTGGCAAAGCAGCAGCTACACTTTAATATTTGAAATAATGGGAAATGCACATAATGTGAAATCTTTTGTGAGATGCACAAAAGTTCTCATCAAAGCAAATAAGCGGCCAGAGCAATCTGTTAGTGCAGTTTTCATTATTCTAGTCATTACACCGCTTCTTACAGTGTGGATGCAGAAATATTGATGGGGAAAGACATAAAAACACACAAGAAATGGACAAAAAGGAGAGAAAACTAAGCAAATCTAAACTAAAGAGACACTTGACACGACGCTTTTTTCCTCTTTTTTGGGAAGAAAAATCTTCCTGACATGTCACCGTCTTCAAAATGAGCCCCGTGAGTGTGTGTTTGTGTGTGTGTGTGTGTGTGTGTGTGTGTGAGAGAGAGACAGGGACTTTCTGAACTAAAGAGAGTGACAAGTGCAATTATCCCCTTTCTTTCTGCTCCTTCCTTCCTTCCTGTGCTGGCGTGTATTGATTATTTATAACTGAACACAATCTGTGTTTTTATTGGATTTCTACTATCGGGCTTGTCATCAATATTGATTTCCTATCAATTGTTAACACGATGGGCCTTTTATTCTGGCTGTTTGTGTGTTGCCCGTCGATTACAACTGTAGCCGATGAATACGTCTGAAAAATGTGGTGGGTGTTGGGATGAAGGCGAACACAATTCTCCACATTTTTCTGAACGCGGTTACGTCTTTAATTTAAAAGCTGGCTGCCTTCGTCCATCCGTTCACTCGTGCGTCACCGAGACTCTGAAGGCAGTTTTCTGTTGCCTCACGCTCGAAGAAAACGGACGAATATGATGAGCGGTCTCCACTTTCTCCGGTGTGACTTCATCAGAGGCAGAAAGTCAATGTGACTGTCAATAAAGGCTGTGAGGCCGAGTTGGAGCCGACCAATCAGCACACGGCAGGCATTAAAATGAGCGGTGCGTGTGTGTGTGTGTGTGTGTGTGTGTGTGTGTGTGTGTGTGTGGGAAGAGACAAAATAATATATGCATGACAGAGTGTAAAAATGTAAGCCCATGTTCCATCTGTGTGGGTGCACAGACACACTCCATGTATTTATAAAGTGTGTGTGCTCTCATACATGCTACATAGTGAGATTCAGCGTGTGTTTTCAGCAAAATGAGGACATTTTGTTGAAATGAGGACATTCTTTCTGCTCGGCGCAGCTTCAAAGGTGTGTTGGAGTGTTCAGGCTTGGTGTGAAGGCTCAGGTTAGGCTCTGGTCAAGGGTGGGTGCTGAGTTCTGGCGGTTAGGGGGCGGAGCTGCGGAGTGGACCGTGTCAATGAGCCTCCCCACAAAGACGGACGCGCACACACATGTAAGTGTGTGGTGCGTGTGGGTGTGTGTTGCTGCGGATTTAGTGCATCTGTGGCTTTTGACACGGCTGCTGTGTTTGTTCCTGCTTCATATTCACACACACACACACACACACACACACACACACACGTACAGTTCTTGGTGTGACGCCCAGATTTGAAATGCATAGCATTTCTGTTGCTTTTAATGGAATACCAGTGTATCTGCCTCCAGGGAAGCATAAACCTACTATTCCAACACAGCTTTCCAAATTGATACACTCACTTACTGCACACACGCTGCTTTTCTCTGCCGCCGTTCCCCATCCGACAGGCTGTTTTCTGCCTGAATTCTGGACCGCACCAACTAATACGCCTCGGCGAGCTGAGCGCCAAACACAAACTAGTGTCAAATTAGCATAACCCAAGGTCAAAAACAATCCTTTCCCCCGACACCGCTGATCAATTCTGCGTCCGTAAACGAGGCGCGCGTCAAAAGAGCTGCGCACGCGTCCGTTCCCACGCTTTCTGCGGGTGTTTGCCGTAAACCCATGATTAGCATTCATGGTGCAGAGCGTACACGGCGGCGCAGGGCCACGGCTGCAGCTAAGCAAGCGTCGCATCAAAATGTGTGTTTTCCAACAGTGGGCTGCCTTTGTTGCTGTGAGGGATTGTGGGAGCTCAGCGCGGCGGCAGCATCAGAATGCAGAGGAGGTACTCACAATGGGGCTGGCGTTGATGTAATCAGAGTTGCTCTGGCTGTTCTCCACCTTCAAGGTGATCCTAGAGTGATCATCTGAAACACACACGGAGACTTAGACTCCAACATGTAAGATCCATCTGCCGGTTCTGGATTAGTCTGAGTAAACGGCCGGAGTTGTAATCCGTGGTCGCGTTTGCTAAAGACCACCAACAACCTCAGAATCAACACTGAACATTTTCACATCAACACTTTGCTGTGGCGGCGGTTTGGGAGAATGCTGGGTCTTATTCACGCCACTATTCTGCCTCTGTCAGCTGATTAAAATGTGAAATTGCAAAAAGACGGGTTTCTTTTCTGGCTCAGCGAGAAGTTTCCCTTCTGATCAAAACCTCCCTAGTTTCCATTGGTCCTGACAAACCACTTGTGATGTCTTCTCAGAGGATCCAGGAAGTTCAATTTACCCCGACAACC
>BJFM01001930.1:3252-21435 GCA_016586285.1 Arothron firmamentum | reverse complement strand
GAAATGTTGAAATCTTTCTGAGGCTTCACGTCTGCACATGCCAGCGTCACATACATCAGCATGATGAGCGCGCTGGCCCTCATGGTGGAGAAGAGTCAGAGGAAGGTGGATGGAGCGAAGTGATCCCAGCTGGGGCGTCTGACCCGGGTCTGCGGGGCTCAGGCGCAGGTACTGAGCGGGCAAAGCCAAACCTGGGCCAATGTTTGTGTTTGTCCTGATCCACCCACCACCTCAGCAGCCAATCACCGCCGGGTCTCAGCCAACAGTTGCCCAGCGTTTGGACATGCACGTCCAAAATAACCCAGATTAGACTTCAGTTCCTTTCAGGAACAATCTGCTGATGACAGCCTGCATCAGCTGACCATCATGTTCTCACAAGACACCAAAACCAGGAAGCTTAACATGACATATTTTTTTTGTATTTTTGCCATATTTTAACCAGTTTTGGATTAAAAATCATCCCTCAGAGACTTTTGTTCAAGGAAATACAATGACCATCAGACCTTAAGTGAACAATTTAAACAGTTTTTATTAATAATTTTTTCCTCAATTTTCAGCAATGTTTTTTTTTTATCTTTTTAATGCATGACGTATACATCTATCTTTCAGTGGAGTAGAGGACATCGGTGTGTCACACAGCACACCTCACACACCTCCTCTAAACTCTGCTGCAGCAAGAGCTGCCGTCTGTGCAACGAGACAACAAAATTTAATTTAAATAATCATTATTATGATTTAAAAAAAACCCACACACACACAGGCAAACATGAACATACAGTATGTGTTCCCTTCTGTAGCTCAGTGGGACGTTTCCAAGGACCAGGATGGACAAAATAAAAAAAAAATAAAATAAACATCAGAGGTACAAGGGTCAGAGAGACACTGCAGTGGGCTTTTCAGTATTTTCTGTAAGAGAATCTAAAGATGTTTGAGGCCTCTGAGGTAGAATTGTTCATTCTGGAACTCAACTGTAAAGAGAAACTATTATTAACAGTTACACATCAAATTGTTTCCATGGGTCAAACGGTTTTCTTGCTCTGTCAAGTGGAACTAGGGTGATGTGGAATATTTAAGTCTCATTTGGGTTAGAAATACAGGGAAACATCCCACACTCGAGTCTGGAACCTCTGGTTGTTAGCAGGCCTTTCCTACAGCGCCCTCTGCAGGCCGGTCAGTCTCAGCACACCTTCTTGACCCATGCCAGATGTTTCAGGTTTTATTAACTGCAGCAGTTTTTCAAATGAGCAGCTGTGAAATCATCTCATGGACACCAGCAACACAAAAACAAGTCCACGGCCTTAGATTGTCTCAGACTGAAGCGAAGCGTTAATTTCACTTTTTTAAAAAACAAAATCACAATGTTAACATCGCTCTGTGACTCACACAAAACCAACATATTCAGCTGTGAAACGACAAAGTACTACTATCATTTCTTTTAAAAAATAATAATTTAATGTCAATTTAAAAAATGAAAATTGAAGCATCTTATTCAGAGCGTCTGCTGTCAGGGCTGTTCAGTCAGGGTCCCCAGATGAACCTGCAGTCACAGGCAACAGCCAGACTGTTCTTAGACACACAAATCACCCTCACCTCCACCATATCATCATCATCTTCATTATCAGACATCTCTGAGAACATATCACACTCATCATAAAAGAATAAATATTATCATGAGACCTTGTACTAAGACCAGAGGCCCAACAGGACATTTCCTTCCACGGCGATCTGACTGCAGCCGTCAAAGTCGACCGCGGAATTCAGTCAGTGCAAAGTTCGAAATCAGAGTCTGCAGGAAAACAATAAAGAACTATAGCAAAACATCTCCCAACAGAGTGACTGCTGCAGACAGCCAGCCTCAGACAGGTGAGTCAGGATTAGAACATAAATAAAAGTGACGCGAGAGGCTACAGATGAGCAACAGGGACACAGAAAACGGTGTTGGGAGGCCTCGTTCCTGGACCATCAACTTAGATCTAACCAGCAACTGGAGCTCACGAGGATGAAGAACAGGACTGGAGAACAACAGAACAGAAGCCAGGAGGCAGAATGAGGGTCCAGGTGGGACCACAGGTGACTCTACCCACACTTGGCTTCACTCGTTTAACATGAGCTTCTGAAATGGACTGATGAAGGTGTGAGCGAGTTGAAGGACGGAAACAAGTCTGCTCTAGCCAAACCAGGACACCACCCTTCCCCAGAAGGGGCTTTCAGTCAGACTGCTCCGGAACAAAAACTCTTCAGAAGCACATGGGAGTTTGATCTGGAATGTTAAAGTTCTGCCACATCCTGTAGAGCAAAGTCCAAATAACAGAAATAAAACGGATCATGGGGACAGAGGCATGAAAGCGAGAGTCCTTTCCGAACCTACGCCCTCATGAGACGCCGTGTGGGTCAGGGTCTCAGAGGTGAACTCATTCTAAGGCACAGCAACCACCACCACCAACACACACACAGACACTAACACACACACACACACACACACGCACGCACGCACTGGGGTTCTCTATTTCTGACTTTTGCAGACACACCCGGTCACAAACCTACGTCTAGACGAACCCTGCAGACTGTCCCGGCCTGAACCACGTGACCTCCCCTCATGCTGCTGCAGCTCACATTAAAAGCTTTGATTCCACACAAAATTTGGATTGAAATTGGTTGTAAAGCAAAAGAATCAGCCTGGAACCAAAGTGGCTAAAATGTAAACAAACACTGCAACTAAAGTATATTTGGTGGCGCAGACAGATGAAACACAAAGCTTTGTTTCACACCCGCTGGTGTGCTGCTGCTAATTATTGCACTTCAATCTTTGCAGTCAGGTTTTACATCTGTAACCGTGGGTTACGGAGAAAAGAAGTCCCTCATATCCTTGAATGGTTCCTTTTTGTCGCTGTCCCTGCGGACCGGTGTTGCTGGACTCACCAGCAAAGGCTAAAAAAAACAAAAAAATACACACGAGTCCTCAAGGGTCATCCTGTTGTTCCATAGACATTTTCTACCGAATACACACTCTTCATGAGCATCCTCAAAGTCTCTTATCCGGAGCTCATTCTGGTTGCCAGGCAGCCAGCTTTAACCACGAACAACGAATCAGGTGTGCTGTGTGTGTGACTGTTAGTGTGCTGGAGTGCGATGCTGCCCGTATAAAGGGTGGGTTTGGTTACTAGGTCTGTACCTCACTGTATTTGTTTTTGCTGAGGTAGGAGAAGCCATTGCTATGAAAACAGCCACTGTCCAGTGTGCTCGATTGGTGTGTTTGTTTTCTGTTTCCTGGGGGGGGGGGTGTACATGTGTTTGTATTTGCTTAATTAATTTATGGGGCTGTGTGGATGTTACGTGTGTGTATAAAGGAGCAAAGTCTTGTATGTGTGTATGTGTGTGTGTGTGTGTGTGTGTGTATACGCCCCTTGTGGTGATCAGACTGGTCATCAAAGTTTGTGTTTCCCTGACAGTATAGACTGGTAAAGCTCTTCGTCCAGCTGGATATAGCGCCCTCTGCTGGAATCCAGGAAGTACAGTCTGTCTGATACATTGGAGGGGTTAAAACCGTCCCGACGCAAATCTGTCTTCTGAAACTTGAATGTTCCTGAAAAACCCAAAGTAAATGTTTTAGATTTCTTAATGTTCTTGAGGAGGAAAACATACATCGAATAAAAAACATGCGGTACCAGTTTTGTTGACCTCTGGCAGGAAGCGGAGGAACACGGGTCGGGCGTACGGCGGCAGCACCTTCTCCATGTCCTTCACGAACTTTTCCAGATCAGTGGAGTGAGTTGGGTCAGCGATGGCGGCCATCCCAGCCTTCCCTTCAGCCCCTGAGCACACAGAGCGGAACCATTATGTCTGGTTCGACCTGGGCGAGGCTCCGGTGGACAAACACGGGGGAACGTGTGTTTACCTGGTACTTCGACTCCATAGACAACCACATCCTTCATGTCCAGCAGCCGGCTCAGCATTCCCTCCACCTCGGTTGTGGACACGTTCTCTCCTTTCCAGCGGTAAGTGTCTCCAGTGCGGTCCTTGAAGTACATGTGTCCATACTCATCCATGATCAGCACATCGCCTGGACACACGTGGTGGAGTATTTTAGTTTAGTTCACAGCGACGACACACAGCTGATGCAGCATGCGTGACTCTAACCGGAGAGATAGGCGCTGTCTCCCTTTTTAAAGACGCTGTTTGCGATCTTCTTGCTGGTTGCCGACTGGTTGACGTAGCCGTCGAATCTCCTGAGAGGGTCGTTTTGGATGATCCGTCCAACCAGCTGACCAGACTCACCTGGAAAGTGAGGTTACAGGAAACTAGGTCACACTATTATTAGCTAAACGGGAAGGTGATTTCCTGCCACATTTGATTTCAATCCTGGATGTTCCTCATCTCCATCCATCACATTCTGACTTTCGTGTGGTCAAAGGTAGGCGACGGCTTCGGGGGCGTTACCTGGTTTACAGGGAATGCAGACGCCATCGGGCCCCCTGATGAGCTCCATGGTCTCTTCATCGACTCTCACCAGTTTGATGGGGTAGATGTAGGGCAGGATCTGGCTGTTGAAGCCACACGCTCCAACCTGCCGGGCAAAAGAAGCCATCCACCGCAGCGCTTGAGGAGGACGCCAGAACAAACAGCCAGGGTAACGTGACGCTGTGCTGACTCAGCCCCACCTTGTTGTCAAAGTTGCCCAGGCTGCAGTTGCACTCTGTCGCTCCGTAGAACTCTGCGATCTGCGGGATGCTGAAGCGTCTCATAAACTCCTCCCATATGGACTGGCGCAGGCCGTTGCCGAGCGCCATACGCACACGGTGTTGTCTCTCCGTATCTCGTACGGGCTGGTTCAGAAGGTACCTGCAGATCTCCCCGATGTACTGCACAATCTGGAAGGAACCGGTGAACGGATTCTGATGTCAGGTGCACAATAAGAGGACATTTAAACCCAAGATTACACATACGGTGCAGTTGTATTTGACGCAGTCGTCCCAGAAGCGTGAGGCAGAGAACTTCTTTTTGATGACCACCGTCATGCCGTGAATTATACACTGACCCACGCCAACAATGTTTCCTACAGATGGAAAAATAGCAACACAACTATCACCATTAATTTAATTTATCTCGTATAAAACAAATGTTGCATCAAGTGATTCACAGAACCATGAATTCAGACTTTTCCCACATGCTCGTCATTTATCTGAACATTAAGATGCTTTCCACATTTTTAGCGTCAGTCTTTAGCAGAAGAAAGACAGAGGAATGCGTTTAGATCATTTTTTTTAGAATTGCAAAGACAGTTTTACCTGCAGAGTGATAGAGCGGAAGGCAATCATACAGCACATCATCTGACGTCATCCTAAAGCCGTAATAAACCAAGGCTGCCATGCGGTAGTACCTAGAACAATAGAGGCCAGCTTGTAAGGGCGGGCAACATGGCTTTTCATGTGCAGCGAGCAGCTGCAGGTCCTGTGTGTTTGTAAGCCACACGGCTCCCTCCTACCTGCTGTGAACGACAATAGCGGCCTTCGGCATCCCAGTGGTTCCCGACGTGTAGATGTAAAACAGGCGATCTGAAACAGACAGATTCAAACACGAGACGTGCAACAGCTGAGTGCGCGGGGACATGTTCATGTGCAAATGTTGCTTTAAAAAGTGAAATTCAGCGTAAACTGTAATAACTCATGCCAACATTACATAATAGTTTGGGGCAGATGCTAACGCTAGCTGGCTAACATGAACAACCGGCAGATGCACCATATCAAACACTGACTTTGGATTGGTTTGTAGCAATATGTGAGAATAGCATCCAGATCCTGCTGCTTATCTTAATGATAGTCATGTGTAAGTGTGTGCAGATAACTGTGCGGATAAGGAGAGATCCAGGCTGAGGCGTAAGAACACAGCCAAAGGTTGCAAATTTAGGACTGCTGATGTCAGGGATACTACAGCCACCAAGATAGGATGAAATATGGAGAACAAAGGGCAAACCTTTATTCAGGTAACAGTTCTCACCAGTAAAGCAGCGCTGCGGATGTCGCGGCAGGTGAGATGGGGCGGCGTCCAGCAGGGAATCCAGGTTCTCGGTTCCCTGGGGGACCCGTTTGGGGTCCCAGTCTCCAGAGCAAAACATCTGCACCGCCTTTCCCATTGAATTGTGGACTTCACACACTGCTAAGAGAGCAGGAAGAACAGGTTTCAGCCAAAAAAGTTTGCAACATTTCAGACAGGAAGTAAGTGGCAGCTCGTGAGAAAGCCGTTTCCTGTGGTGACACAATTAGTTTCCTGCCAAAATGTCCTCCAATTATTATTTAATTGAGCTGATTCAGGTCATAGAACCAGGAAAACCTGTTTCAATGGTTTTTATGTTCCAAAAAATCCCTCCAGGTTCTGCCTGATCAGTGTTTTAGTGCATGCATATGGCACTGATCCTATATTGCTGCTGTGGTTTTCTGTGTTGCAGCATAATCAGCAGATATCTTGGTCTGTGATCAAAGTGTTGTTGCTTTTGTCATTGTGACATTATCTGAGGACTTTCTCCTGTTTATCAAGATGATCTTCAGCTTTGCAGTTTTTAGTGCAGCCATTTCCCTCATCACATCCTCCCGTTATCATCCATTAGCCTTTTAGAGCTACTCTAGCTAAGAACCCCTCCTGCAAACAGCCATAAAGCTTTAATGACCTCTGCCGGCTTTTTACCGTCCACAGCAGAACAGACCTGAGGGGGCCCAACCACAGATGCAGGCCAACATCTGAGATTTGGCTGAGGTGGGTTCGATCATTCAAACGTTTCAGTGACTTGTTGGAGCAGATTAATGTTTTGACAACATAAGATCCACCACTATTTGCAAACTTCTTCAGCTTTAGCAACCACAGCTGGCCCCAGCTTACTAATGTCTGCTCCTTCTAGTAACATCTGCACCCAGCAGATGTTGCTTTTCAGAGCTTGCTAATGTAGCTAGTTAACATTTATTAACAACTTAGCTATTTCCTGGAACTCTGGGAAATTGCTAAAAGATCCAAATATGAGTAATATGGTATGAAAATGACAGATAATCTGTAATCGCTTCCTCCATCTTGACCACTCTTACCATCATTTAACTCTGAGCCAAACATGACCGCCTTGGCATTGGAGATGGTGACGCAGTGGACCAGGGCCTCAAGTCTCAGGTTGAAGTTAATCAGAGCGGCTTCTACTCCGATCTTGGCCATGCCGAGCCAAAGGCCGACGTACTGGGATCTGTTCTCCATGAAGAGAGCCACCACATCACCGTCCTGAAGAGAGAAATTTCCAGAAAATAGAGGTTGAGAATGAAATTCAGGTGCAATTCTCCAGAGGAGAAGCACAGAAAGGGTTGTTGCGACCTTGAAGCCTCGCTCCAGCAGCAGATTGGCCACCCTGTTGGAATATTCATCCAGTTGTCGGAACGTCCATCTCTCCCCGGTGCCCTCAAAGATTAAAGCGGTTTTGTCCCCATGGCGACGGACCGTTTCGGCAAAGATCTTTGGAATTGTGTTCTTCTCTCTGAGGTGACGCCTGACGTTCATCTTGACCCGCAGAAGCACAAACGCCGCACTAACGATACAAAGAAAAGACGTTTTAAAAACGGAACAGTTCACTCTCAGGAGGTGGAAGGTGGAGGTGTGTCCCGCAGGCCCGGCTGCAGCAGAACCTTGAGGCTTCACGCAGGGTCACATGACGACATTGACAGATACACCGGTATTGTATTGAGTATTGTCGTGTTATTATTCTACTGCATCTGCCTGAGACACAGCCGAGCCGAGGCCATCACTCTTCAACAGTTTGTCAGGAAACTTAACTGGTTTTGCTGCTCTTATAAGCCCTTTTCTGCAGTTTCCTGCTCCGCAACTACTGACATGGGAAAGTCAACAATGCAGTGAATACAGTACACGTGCACTGAAACATGCGTCTGGAGGTAGTGGTCTTACACAAACCAAACCAGAAAAGGTGGACTACACCTGAGCTGCAGGGAGGGAAGGAGGGAGGGAAGGGTCTGCTGCCAAACAAACATGTTGTGCATTTTTGTCGCTGCAAAAACATGTGACGTGTGATGGGATAACTTTTCATGTTTGCTCTGTTCTGGAGCTTCCCATCTGGAGCTTTTACTCACTGTAAATCTCTGCCAATCGTCTTGGCGAAGATGCGCAGGAATCTCCATCCTCCGCTCCCCAGGTAGAAGATCAGGATGGCCGGCAGAACCTGGAACCAGGGCAGACCCACCAGCAGCCTCAGCACAAAGAGGAGGACGGCGCAGCACGCCAAACGCATCATCTGTAGGAATGCAGTCAGAGACACTTTAAATCCAGGCCTGGGTGCAGGAGGCGAAAGGTTATTCACCCACCCGGAAGCCACATCTTAACAAAGAGGAAAGAATGTTATCAGTGTTTACACATGCACGTTTCAGTGCTCTGACTCAGCTCAGCCAGTTCAAAGCCCTGGCTGTCAGATCTGCAGTTGCAGACTACAGCAGGTACCCCAGTCGCTCCTACAAGGATTCCATAACTTTATTGATCATCGCATCCTGGGGCGTCAGCAACTTCTAAAGATGCAGATGGTAATAATGAGAGCCGGCGAGTCAGCGTCTCAGGAGCCATTTAGGTCTTGTTTACGTGAATTACTCATGAGATCAAAGAAAACGTGCAACAGCGTCGCTTGCGGATTTTATCTGCACGCGGAAATGCAGAGAGAGGAAAAAAACAACACGTAGCATCATATTGCAGTAGTTCAGAGAGGACCGTTGGAGAGGCCCGGCCCACTGTCGCCATGTGCGCTTGCCTACGGGCCCTCCGGTCCCGTATGGGACCGGGAGGCCTGCTCTGTGGCGGCGGTATAACAGGCGCGCCGCAGGGATGCGCGGCGCCAACGCGCCCGCCGGTTTGAAAGGCAAGGACGCGGCGGCATTTGTCTCCTTGGGGGCAGAATGTGGCGTACGCGTCGACACGATTCACCTGACGTTTAATGAGCTCTGCGGGCTTTCATCCCGGCCGTGTTTGGACCCACAAGATTGACAGAGGACAATGGAGACGCAGCGATGATCACCCTTCAGTGAGGGGGCGCACCGCCGTAACCCCACCCCTAAATAACACATAAATAAATACCTTACACCTTGTTACACCGTGTACGTCAGCAGAAACAGTCCTGGGCGTGAAGCTCGCCGTGCGCGCTCTGATCGGCTTAGCCTGGCCGTTGCTCCGCTCGCCGGGTTTCCTGGCTGCCGTTAACCCGCCGCGGCTGCTGCTCTTCTCCGCCCGATCAGCTTGTCACACCAGACTGGTTTCACCCTTCGACTTTGACCCTGAGATCATCATCCGTTCATCATGGGGAAGGTTGATAGTGTCCCGGGCTACATTCCGGCCGGTGAGCTGCCGAGTAAAGCGCAATGAAATGACCTTATAATTTTCTCCCGAGCGCCCGCCCACCGCAGTCCGGAATCAGCGCTGACAGACAGGTGGCTGCACCAATCAGGTGACGAGAACCGCCCATCCGCCGTCCCTTTCCTCTTGACCGATCCGCGAGGGGCGGGGCTTCGGGTCAGGGTCCTTCTGCTTCCTGTGGCTACGTTCATCCTCCGAGGCGGCGGAATGAGGAAGGACGCTCCAAAAACCAACAAGTTGTTGCTGTTTAGCACAAAAAACCCCACTGATTAAAACATTATGGTATAATTGAAAAGATGTGAAACTTTTAGCTTTCAGAATGAGCTGGTAAAAATGGAGGAAATAAATGAAAACAGCTGTTAGTACTTGCATACCACGTCAACTGCAGATGTGTTCACCCATTATTCTGTCAGATAAAGGCTGGATTTTCTGTCATTTACTGACAGAATTGGCCACCTGTTGGAATTTTGGCTTCTCCATTATGATGCACAGTTAAAAAAAGAATATATGTATACATACTGTATATATAATACATAAAATACCAATGAATGCTAATTAGATTTAAACACATTAGGTTGTGATGTGTGTGATGAGCAGGAATATTTCCATTGCTGCATCCACAAATTAAGTCTCAAGAACCTTCTCTGTTGGACACCACAGCAGGGCTGCATTCCAATTATTCCCTTCAACATCAACACACAATTCCGTCCAGTAAACATACTGTTCCTTCAGAATTAGACTTTGGGCCGGTCCAACAGTCTGGAACTGATCGGACTGCATGTAGATTGTGGTCCGCTGAAGTTTTCAAGCTGGTAGAACCGGAGAAAAAGCAAATTTCAGACTGGAGAAATACCAAATCTGCAGTGAGTCGGCAGGTTAGGCTGCTGTCTTTAAGCCACGTGACGGATGAGTGTTAGACCCGTCCTGGTGTCAGAGGAGGCGGCTGACGGTTCACGCAGAGCTCATCATTGTGTGAGCAGGAAAATTAGCAAAACACCCACAACAACCTCCCACCGGTCACTGCAGCGGGGCCATGCAGGATACAGGCAGAGTTAAGTGGGAACACAGACAAACACTAATCTCGGATTAGCCAAGGTGAAAGTAAGGGTGGGCTGAGACAGAGACCAGTGTGACCTTTCACCTGCAGATCAGATAAAAAGGCGGACATTGATGAGACACTGAGCAGAGAATCCTGGAAAAGTTTGATCCAACAGACGAGAGCCGCGTTAATGGTTTATACTGGGACCATTAACACCAGCGTCCAGATTAGGATTAACAGAAATAAACAATAGATGGATGGTTCGTGTTTCTGACCAACATTTTTTATTTTACATATGAAATAAATACATTCACTGAAACACAATCAAGATTTAAGGAACATCTCTGATCAAAAGATTCTAAAATCAGAACATTCAAATTTGGTCAACTTCCCCTTAATGAATATGCAGCGAAAGATGAAGAAATCCGAAGGAAAAAAGTGCAAACATCTGCAGGGAGGACCAGGAGAACTACTGTTCCTTTAGGCGGTGATCCGTCCTCCTCCCAGTCTAAACAAAACCACTCCTCCCAGCATACCAGCCCCCCCACCTCAGTCTTCCAGCTCCAGGCCAAAGTGGCTGTAAAGATCTCGCGTGGTCGTTCCTCTCAGAGCCGCTGCGACACAGAACAGAGAGTTTTAATAAGGGGCATGGCTAAAGTCACTGGTTATCATGGAGCAAAATGGCTTCACCCCATTTTCAGATTGATTGAAATTCTCATAAAAACTCTGGAATTTGCTGAGCGATAAAACTGAGCAGCTGCGGGACAGATGAGGGACATGTAGAGGGACAGAGGGCCGGTTGTATGTCTCATTCTTGCCCACCCATCCCCTCGATCCACTGACAACAGCAACACAGTGTTTTACATGTAGGCTCTTTGTGACGCTTGCGTGTGTGTGTGTGTGTGTGTGGTGCTTGTGTGTGCTGGATAAAGTGAGAGGACAAGAGAATGACTGCTGGCGTTTGTGTCCCACAGTGTGTGAGTGAGTGTGTGTCTTGTGTAAGTGAGGTGAATGAGTGTTATTGTGTCAAAGGGGAAACGCCACCTCCGTCTACACAGAGGTCGTTATCATCCCGACTGCTCACTGCAGCCGCAGCAAACTTGAAGAAACAGCCAGCGTTTACCTCTGCCCCGATGAGACGCCATCAGCAGGAAATAACACATCTGATGCAACTGATGTCACAAATACTCAGGAATGTCACATGGTCATCTTCATATTGTGTCTACTGAAGGCTGATAATCTAATCCAGAAGAGGACTTGTGGATTTTATATTTTTAAATAAATTCGACTCTGACCGTTTTACTGAAGAGGATTATGGCCATATGCAGTTAATATGATGACACTAATATATCTGCTGACTTTTAGAGGCAGGTTTATAAAAGATGGAAGAGGAAGAACATAGATGTCTTCTCTATGTCCAGATAAAACACAACTTATCTAACCCTATCCATTATCTACAGCGTGTATTTATCACCTACAGTTTTTCTGTTGTCATCCTGATAATAATGAAACTTTCAGTGTTAAAGTAACTTTAGAGCAGGGAATTCCAGCCGGTATTTCTGTCCTACCGGATTCCACCTTCCTCAAGGGGTTTCTGCCTGGTAAGACAGAAGGCTGGGTTTGCACCCCCAAGGACTGGACCCGGACACCCCCCTTTAGAATAAAGAATCACGGAAACACGCTACTCTGTCGCCTTCTAGTGGACAAATATTGATATCAATCATGTCTAGAAAACGGTTCTTTTCTTAATAAAAACCACTTCTATCATCGTTTTTAGAAAAAAACGTCGTTAAAAATAACTCCCACCAATAATTTGACTGGTTTAAGTTGAAAAGAAGAACACTTCTGCAGCTGTACATGGAAATGTGGCTGTTTTTTTCTGAAACTGTAACAGTAAGCAGACACGACACAACACCGGTGGATCATAATAAGTTGTGGACTCTTCTGTAAACATAAAAATCAGAAGGAAAGCCTTTAAGTTAAAAAGCAAACATGATGATTTCTCTTACCAATACGGCCCAGGAGTGACTGTCCAATGTCTTTGATGTCATTATATTCATGCAGCATATTAATGTGATGTTCCAGTTCCTTCTCATTGTATCCCCTGTAGAAAAAAAGTTGATTTGTGTAAATGATACGACATTAAAAAAACTCTTCTTCTTCATCTTCTGTCAATAAGAAAAAAAAAAAGCTATAATTTATCAAAGAACTGACTGTGCCTCTAACTGAGTGATTTCTGCATCCAGCTGTTCTCTTCTCCTCTCCAGCTCCTCCATCTCCTCTGCAGGGCTAACTGTAGCATCCTCTGATACTTGAAGCTTGGAAGGTCAAAGCAGAAAACATCACACTTAGAATAAAAGAAATAAATGTGTGTCTCAGCCAGACTGAAGATTACTTACAGGTGATTTGAAGTTTGAATTTACTTTCTGAAACTTTGAGAATGGAGTTCTGGGGGGAAAACAGGAAAGGGAAACTCTGTTACACAATAAACATTCTTCTTACTTACAATAAAAAAATTCTTATGGTTCAATTTAACAATTTGGGGAAAAGTGCTAATTATCTCCAGTAATTTCAGAAAGCAAATTCTATTACTTCTGTAAACAATGATTTCACTTTAAAACATTCAAACTATATACTAATGCTTTTCACCATAACAACTTGTCATCTACTTTATCAAACTTCTCCCTTAAAAGGATTTAAACTCCTTTTGTACTTCTTGCTAGTTAGCCTGAAAAAGCATCAATACAACTAAAGCTAGCTTAGAGCAGCGCAAACTGTTAACTAGTTACCTTTTCAGTGTTCTTTGCTTTAAATCCTTTCCCTCTGGGGTTGTGCTGACTTCTGCCAACACGGACGTGGAAGCTGAGCAGTTATTTTCACTAGAGTGGCTTTCAGAGGTTAGATTTGTACTCATACTGTCACAAAATACTGCGATTAATCCAAAAACTGCGGCTCGTTGACGGCAAAGATGCAACAACACAAAGATAACTTCACCATCGATGTGGCTTCTTCTGCTTTCAAAGAGGGCGTACTCAATACTCCCAGCACTTTCCCCTCGTTATTTACATCAAAAGCTATACAATATTTAGATTAAACATTAGGTCAAAAAAACGTGCATGGCTTTAAGAAACATCACGTGACCGATACGTCCACTGTGACGTAAGCAGAAAGGCGCCAAATCGAGTCGACCCGGAAGCGCAGCTTTGGACTCATTTGCATTCGCGCAGGAGGAGACTTTGGTGCTGCAGGTGTGCGTGACGGCCCAGTCGAGAAAAGGTAGATAGTTTGATGCTAATTAGTTACTAATAGACCAATTCTGAAGTAATCTTTAATATTCTTTGCAGGTAAAACGTGAACTCTGCTCCACAGAGCTGTCTTACACAAATAGGAGCACTTTTTCCATGCTCAGACATTCCAGATCACGGCATGAAACTGAAGACTCTGTAAGTACTGTGATGATCTCAGGTACGTTGAAATACTCACAAGAAATTTTGCACTTTAATTTATTGTTAATTAGTGCATATTATTGAAGGTATTCCATTCCATATTAATTAACATAAATTTCTCTTTTGGACTCCAAGCTTCTAGAAAGCAAGCGGTTGATTATAGAGGACTAAAAGTGCCAAAATTAAATAAACAAATGCATCATTAAATACCTACAACTAATATAAAATCCAGCAGATGTCGCTATTGAGCGACACACCAACACAGTGTCACAGGGGAGTGTGCCATCTACCATCACTATGGGCAGGTTTCTGACATTTTGTCCTGCTCCTCACCCGCTGTATCAACATTGGGGCTCGAGGTCCTAGTCTAGAATTTTAGCGGTTGCCAATAACATTTTGTTTAAAATAGAGTATCCAAACTAGTGTGGAGGTAAATAGCGCCACCCATCGGAATGTGTTCACAAGCTCTGCATCAATCCATTATCTGGAGTCGATTTGCCTTGACTTGATGTGGAGGGCAGCCAATCAGGTGTTAGGATCCGCCCACCGACTTTGATGGGCGAGGTTGACAGATAAAATAAATTCATGTTGCACTGCAACATGCAGAATTATAAATTATTTAATGATCGATTTATTTATTTTATTTTGGCACTTTTAGTCCTCCATAGTATGATCAGGCTGTGGTCATTATGATCATTAAAGACTACCAACCACTTAGCATTGTAGAAGATTCAGAGAGCTGGTTCACCTCCTTGAGCCCTCGTATGTGCTGCCAACCAGAAAAGTATTTGAAAGGAACGTAAAGCGCACATAACCACATTGCTAACATATAGAACACTCTACTTGTGCTTTAATTTTAGGCTCTCAAGGACATGTTGAGCCAGAAATATGAGGAGGAACAGGAAAAGGCCAAAATTGACGTAGAGCGCAGTTGCACTCAGTTGAACTGCTGATGTGTGGAGATCTGTAAATACGGAGGCGTACCTGGCTGTAACTGGCCACTAAATTGATGAAAATCATAGACTGTGTACATCAGTGTTGGAGGTGCAACACTTCCCACAAAATCATATGGCTGAGAATATAGCCCATGTGAAAAAGAATCTAACAGAGAACTGGGCCATAGCTGATAAAATTAGATGTCTTATCACGGATGCAGCACCAAACATGATAGCATCTGCACAAGTACTACAAATCAGGCACACCATTTACATTGCACATTCTATTAATTTAATAGTAAAAAAAAAAGTCATGTGATCAAATAGCCGCACTTGCAAAACCTGTCAGATAGTTGTGTATTTCAGATCAAGCACCACAGCAAGTGCTGGATCAAGTGCAGCAGCAGATGGGAAGACCAAGGCTGAAACTCATTAACGAGGTACCAACATGAAAGAACAGCACATAATTCAACATTCAAAAGTCTTGGCTTTCTAAGCTCATCTAAAGCCATTGGGGCACTAAAATGTCTAGAAGCTGAATGTGCTGCTGAAATGAGAAGCCCTGAGCCCACCTCATCAGCACCTATCAGCCTGACGCTAGAAGAATCACGGCCTGGACTTTAATCACAACATTTACCATCAGCACCCAGATCAGGTATGTTCTGTAATTGTTAATTTTTATTGTTTTTTTGCAAGTAATGTCATGTAATTTGTAATGAATGATGAACAAAGAGATATGGTATTTTTTTCATAGATAACCTGTGGCAGCAACTGGATATGGAAGTGATGGAAAGCAGATCAACTTCCAATGCAACTGCAGATGCCATCATTGAGGCCCAGCGATATCTGTCAGGGAGCAACTTGTCACGAATACAGGATCCTTTAGAATACTGGCAGAATCAGAAACAAACTTATTCACACCTCTACAAACTACTCTATGACTACTCTGTGACAACTGGTCTCAAAGAGATGAAATCACCTTGGCCCCAACATGATTAAAAAAAACTTCTCTTTCTCAATAAAAATGGATAAAACCCTGCCTTTCCCCCTCACTCACAGGTACACAAGCACTCCCACTTTTACAAGCATTTATATATTCCAAATGATGGATGAGTTCCCAAAGGGTACCAAAATCCACTTTCATTTCATGTTTTACACGTCCTCTCAAAAAAACAAAAAAGAAGCTTTTGGAAATTGTGCATTTGGCATACTAAATTAGCCTTGGACATAATACTGTGATTAAATTGATATTTATTGGAAAATGCACCTGTATTTCATTTAGTTAACACATTATTATCATATGGTTATGAAAACAAGACCATTTATCGGTCATTTGATGTCTGCATGGCAATGAACGAATGACTATAATGATTTAAGAAATCCAGCAGATGTCGCTATTGAGCGACACACCAACACGGGAATGTACCGCACACTCCATGAGGCGTCATCTAACCATCTAAAAAAATCTACCCATCTCCCATCTAAAATGCTAATTTAGAATTTTAATATATTGCAAGATTCTTCGTTATTGTTCTTCATCTTCTTCTTCTTCTTCCGCGTCTTCTTCTTTTTCCTCTTCTTCACTGCTTCTTCTTGTTCTTGTTCTTCTTCTTCTTCGCTTTCTTTGTTCTTCGCTTTCTTTGTCTTCTTCGTCTTCTTTGTCTTCTTCGTCTTCTTCTTCTTCTCTTCTTCTTCGCCTTTTCTTCTTCGTCTTCTTTGTCTTCTTCTTCTTCTCTTCTTCTTCGCCTTTTCTTCTTCGTCTTCTTTGTCTTCTTCGTCTTCTTCTCTTCTTCGCCTTTTTCTTCTTCGTCTTCTTTGTCTTCTTCGTCTTCTTTTCTTCTTCTTCTTTGGCTTTTTCTTCTTCGTCTTCTTTGTCTTCTTCGTCTTCTTTTCTTCTTCTTCTTCGCCTTTCTTCTTCTTCTTCTTCCTTTTGCCTTCTTCTTCGCTTCGCCTTTTTCTTCTTCGTCTTTTTCGTCTTCTTCGTCTTCTTTTTCTTCTTCTTCTTCTTCTTCTTCTTCTTCTTCTTCTTCTTCAATTTTGTACATTACCGCCACCGCCGGGCTTGGAGTACGCAGGATTTATCGCTGCGTTGAACAAAACAATCAATATTATCGTCAAAATTCTTTAAATTATTCTAGGAGCCAGTGAAAACTGTCTACTCAAACTAGAGAATATATTTGAAAAATTATATTTTTCAATAATAAATTGACGCGATGTCTTTGGCATGAATTGTAAAACATGAGAATTATCATTATGTGTTAAATGACCTGTTTGCTATCCAGAATGTTGTGAATAGTAATAAAGTAAAAACATCTTTCTGGTGAAACATTGGTGGAAAAAAGTTCCAACGATGAAAGCTTGTCTTTTGTTATTTTCAGTGACTACAGACAGACAGCAGGGGGCGCTGCTGTAACATAGATGATTCACGTCACACAATTTCAGATTGATGCATCCATAATAACTCAGGACAAATATTTGCCCTCACAGCAACATACTGATTTCTGTTTCCTGAATTTCCTGTTAGTTTTTCTATTTGGGTTATAATTCTCTTTTCTCTTTTTCTTTTTTTATAAACTAAATGACTCATTCAACACTGCAAACCCACAGCATACACTCACCACCTTTCCCCCTCCTTTTCTCTCCCTACCTCCTGTGAAGGAGCCAGGCTTCCTGCTCTTAGTTCCCAGAGTTCCCGGCCACTGGCAGTAGAATGCTGGGAATATCCGGAAAGGAAGGGGAAGTGACATCACAGCGGTGACCTTCCGTACCAGCCCAGATTACCTGTTGCAGGCCAAGAGCTGCCAAACAAATGCTTGCATATGTGTGTAAACACACACACACACACACACACACACACACACACACACACACACACACACAAAACTCACGCACACACATACCCATAGTAAATGGATTTGTTATAACAAAATAACAGTGAGAGGAAAGGTGAGTTATTCCTGCTGTTCTTCTTAAAATTCTTGGGTCCACAGAGTAACAGCCTCATCTGATGGATTCACATGGCTGCGCACAGGTTGCAAGCAGATGGAGCTGGCTTTCCACGCAGTTAATGACCCACAGAGGGGATATTTACACAATCAGGAGAACATTTCTGAAGGTCCATTCTTCAGCAGCAATGTCTGGAAAACACACACAAGCCCACACGTCTGCACACACAGACAAGCTGAGTCAGAAGAGCCGCCAGTTAAAGGACACACACATTAAAAACCGACTGAGATAAATCCAGTTAAAAGACTCACAACACCAGGTTTTAGTGTCCTGAACTTCTCCACAAGTCCAGAGCAGGTTTAACACATGTGTGTAGTAATTTTTAGAAAGGGAAAGGTGCAGAGGAGAGGTGTTGGGGGGGGGGGGGGGGGGGGGGGGGGGG
>BJFM01001929.1:68707-112806 GCA_016586285.1 Arothron firmamentum | reverse complement strand
CCCCCACCTCCCCCCCCCCACCCCCCATGGAGGTGGGGAGCTGTGGAAGAGCGTCATTACAAAAGAAACCCACCCTACTACTCACAGGACACCCACTCCTGATTTACATCTTAATAAAGATTTTATCATTTGCCAGCACGGAACACTTGCAGCGAACATTTTTTTCCTGCAAAATAAACCATTTTAATGGCAGTTTTGATGGTTTTTGAAAACAAAACAAAACAAAACAAAAACAAACAAACAAAAAAACAGTATTTTTACGCCTGTACGATGTCACGTTTACTCCACCGACCGTGCTATTTCGCTTTTTTTTTTTTTTTTAATTCAAACGGCGCAAAAAAAGCGAATTAAATGTTAAAATTGCACACAGGCGCACTTTCGTCAAAACAGACACGAAACGCAACCCAGACAGCAGCGGGGTGAGTGAAAATTTAAAATAAACGCAGCCGTTACCCGAAGCACGTTCACGTGACCTCAGATAAAGCCCGAGTTTCACTTTCGTAAGCTTCGTAAAAGGGGGAGGGAGGAGGAGCGACCAATATATAAACCTTTGCGCCGACGGGTTTGAGCACAACTGGATCCCAGGGCTGTTTGATCACAGTCGAGGCTGGAAATAATCGCAGTCGGTTGCGATCCGAAAGGTTTTGGACGTTCGGATTAGGAGACGAACTTCGACCCGCCGCAGCTATTAAAGACAAAACGGTATGAGATTCATTATTATTTTAACTTCCTTTAGTCCTCCTCCTGCCACAGCTGTTAACTTTGGGAGCGGGGAGGCAGATATTAGTTAATATCAGTGATAATAGAACAAATTCGAATCATAAAACCAAAAGTAACTCACCAACTTTATATTTTCTGGCAACTTTTTGCCCGTCGCCATTGAAGCCTGGTTGCTTTGTAAACATCTTGTCAGTGGACCCCGATCACATGCTAAAATCACCCATGGTTGGAGATGATCTTCAGTCCATTTGTGAGGTCTTTGACATTCTCCACTGTCCAGACCTGCAAACTGGAAAAGTGACCTCATTTAGTAAGTTTGTGGTGAAGTTCCTCAGGCTGACTTTCTTCTTCTTCTCTCTTGCAGGATGTCATTGTTGTGGGTAGAGATGGGAGAGGGTCTGAGGGCGCTCTCCCCTGTAGCATGGTAGCCGACAGCTCTGTGACAGGCCATGACAAGATCCTGTTGTCCAGCTCCTCGTCTCCATCGCCCTCTCCTCTCAGCGGCCAGCAGCCCCAAGTTGGCCCTCAGTCCGATCGGCTTCGCACCTGGGCCACTGTGGGTCTGAACCCCAGACCAGCGTCCATCGCCTCCCTGTGTCTGACCCACTTCCCCACCTTCTCCTGCCAGGAGGACTGCGACATCATCGCAGACACGGTGTTCAAGCTCGAGCGCTGCGGCTTCTACTGGGGCCCCCTAGGGGTGGAGGACGCCCATCGCATGCTGAGGGACGCCCCCCTGGGCAGCTACCTCATCCGCGACAGCCGGCAGAAGGACGTCTTCTTCACGCTGTCCTACCACGCCAAGGGCGGCCCGGTCAGCGTGCGCATCACCTACAGTCGGCAGAAGTTTGCGCTAGCGGGCAACGAGCGCACCTTCCCGACGCTCTTCGCACTTTTGGAGTATTACACCAGTTCTCCCAAGAAAAGCTTGAGCGCCCCCTACAGGAAATGGATGCCAACACTTCAGGAACTGTGCAGGAAACGCATCATCAGCTTAACCGGAGAAGGAAGCCAGATTTCAGAACTGCCCATCACTCAGGTTGCTCAGGATTTCTTAGCAGAATTCCCTCACAGACTTTAAGGAACTTCTCATTTAATATAATAGCAATAGCTTTATTTCCAGTTTTACCAAACTCTAGTCCACGGGAGTGCACGCTGGATCTTAAGGCTTTGCCGCCATGGTCACAGAGGGACACAGACGTGAAGGGAGGCCCTCAGGAAGCACCAAGTAGCCTCTGGTTGGCGTCCATGCTGACGCTCGTTACCTCCACGCACACACACAAACTCCTGAACCAGAGGTTAAAAAAGCACTGCATTAAATGGTGGGAGACACTTTGGACCTGGTGATCAATTTGTCAGTGGTGATTTGACAAAATTTGCAGATTTAACACTCTAAAGTGGAATGTTTACATCACACCTGAAGGTCTACCAGCTCAGCCTGCACTGCTGCCCCGGCTCTGCTGGAGTCTCCAGGTCCCAGTCCGCTGATGTACTGTAAGAGGGGGTACTCCCACATTCCACCGTCTCTGCTGAGAGACATTTTTAATCATATACATGCATATTTATAATTATATTTGCTGTTATATTTTTTAATAAAGTCTTCAGAGTGTCCGAGGTTGGAATTTAGTTGTTTTGATTGAAGTTCGTGGTGACAACACACAGCAAAACAGGGAGACTGACACACACACACGCACACACACTTTTGTAATTGGATTAATAAACATAAAATACTCCCCAGCCCCTAACCCTCTCCTGAACCCTAACCCAAACTGACTGTAACACCACATCTTAACCCTCAAACAGGCTTTTGAAGTTGTGAGGACCAGGCAACATGTCACTTCCCAAAAATGTCCTGACCCTGCTAGTAGAATGAGTGTTTTGGTAACTTGTGTGGCAAGTACAAGAACACATGCACACGCACACGCACTTTCCTTTCTCATAATGCTGCATCAGAGAAGTACAGTAACCTCACCGCAGTGATTCATCTCGCTATGTTAAACTGAGGTGGGCGGAGCTGGTTTGGTAGTAAATGATCTATTATCCGCAGACAGACGCTTACCAGAAATGGGGACAGAGGTGACACATTCTAAATGTGTGCTATCTACATGAAGCAAAGGCAGTTTGGTTTGGCATTTCCTTAATGACTGAGAGTTTAAACAGAGTCATACGAGGACAGACCAGCACCAACCCTGGTGGCTGCACCTGCACCTTTTGGCTTCTCTGAAGAGGACCGTTTTCAGTAAAGCCATCTTTTAAGAAGTGGGGGAAAGACATCAAAGTCAGAAGCCTTCAAAGGTTTACAAAAAAAACAAAAAAACAACTTGATTGCAATTTAAAACAAGCAGATGAGATTTGGAAATACCAACTATTTTTGCTGAATTATGCCACTCCATGACCTTTGCTGTCACACTAAAGGTTTTCACCAAAACTCCAACTGGTTCCTTGTAACCAGGAACACTGGTACTTAAATTAACCCAGAAAGCTTTGTGATGCTTCTGGGGAAATTTTCATTCACTCCACAGCCACCCAAACAATGAGTCACCAAATCTCCTCTTCACAATTTTGACTCAAGTCAGAGGATTTGATGACTTCATCTTGCAGCAGTGATGGTGGGGCGTTCGCTTACCTAGAAACTCAGTGGTGTGTACTCATGCGGGGTGGCCGCCGACTCATACCCATAGTGGTTCTGTTCAGAGCTTCTCGGTTTTTAGGAGATTCCAGAATATTTTCAGAAGTGAAAAAGACTGAGTGGGTGCTGTGATTTTTTTGGCAATTGAAATACACTCTTGTCACGCGCTGCAACAGGAACAATGCATTCTCATCTTCGACATCAACGTGTGGACGAGACTTAGTTACTGTGGTCACTTTTGAAGTCTACTGAGCAGAGAAGTCAGCTGAAAATGTTCTGAAGGATGTTAAGTTCTGTAGGGTGACGAGAAATCTGTCAGAATCTTGCTTATAGTCTTAGGAACTCGCTACTAATTGGAACCAGATTTTCACAAGCTCTGACTTCTTCCATGAGCAGCTGCCAAATCTAAGCAGGATGTTCATGCACATAGTAAATTCTTGAGCTGACGGCTTCTGATTCCCCCTGTGGGTGCTGAGCTTTACTAATCTGAGCTGAAGCATATAGAATACACACCTTGACCACAAGCTAATACGTCAGCTAAGATCAGCACTGTCAGTGCTGACTGGCTCAGTACACACACGCACGCACACACGCACGCACGCACACACACTTCATGTAGATATGGTTGCAGTACCAGGAACCCACTCACATGTTAACACACAGCAAACCAGGCTTCCCTGAAGAGAGGTACTGAGATAAACACACAGCAACCACACAGGATGACTGCGGTCACGCCCCAGCACATGCACTCACAAAAAAGGGACTGTTGTCTTCCAACCTTACGACACAGACTTGTAATGTGTTGTGCTGATATACTGTCCCCAGCTCACACATTCACCTTCCTCACAAAACCTTCCCTCTCACATGTTCTCTCAGTGAGAGAGAGAGAGAAGAGTGAGGGAGATAAGAGGGACATTATTCATGTTTGTTAAGTAGAATAATTTATTGCAGTTTAATCTTTTTCAGTTCATTAACAGTAATTACAGGTTTGAAAGTCAAGAGCATTTACAGAGCTTAAACACACACACACACACACACACACCCACCCACCCACCCACACACACACACACACAGAGTCCAACTGGCATCAGGTCACTGTGGTTTTCAGCCATCAGTCACAGTTCCTGAGGCCTCTTCAGCATCAACGATCATCATCTTCATCACTAATTCTCAAATTGCTTGTATTTACAACATGAAAATACTGAGACCTGAAAAAGACTATTGCTCTGAGTTTCTTTAACAAACTCGACGGCTGTACAGATCTGAAACAGACTGAGCTAAATTAAGACTTCAGCAGCAAAATGGCACAGAAAAGAGAGTTGAGCCGGAAAACCAAGGAAATAAAAGAGAAAACAAGCATTAAAGAAGGTACGGAAGAATAAAGGACTGCTCTGATGTTAACAAGCTTAGCCACAACTGCAGGGTGGTGGTGATGAACTAATCGGTCAGGCTGTGTTACATTCATCCCATTGGTTAGCTCTTAACATTATTGCAGCAGTAAAGCTTGAACCAGCTGAGAGAACGTTTCAGCCTCTACTGGGGTGTTTTCATGGAGAGATGGCACCAGTTCAACATTTTATCTAATCAGAGACAGAATCTTCCAACAGTCATCCTTGTGATTAGAGATCATTTGGCATATATAGTGGAATCCATCGGATACATTCATCCACTTGTTGTGTCTTTGTGCATGTTTTTTTTTTCTCCTGCAGATGCACCAACATCCATGATGCTGCTTTCTTTCTTTTTAATGCTGATTTAATTCACTGAAGGGTTTTTTTTAAAACCTGTACTGCTACAGGCTTAGCTGAAGGATCTAAGGTTCCAGTTTGTTAGCATTGTTGCATATCTGAGAATAAATGGGTTGGAGAAATGTGTAATGTTCTGTTCTGTCAACAACCGTTGAATTTGCATTTGTTAAGAAGTAAAGAGGTTCTTCATGAACACAATTTCAGATCATTTTGAATCTCTGATCACTGAATGCCCTTCTATCGCATTCATAAATTTGGAACTGTGGGATTTTGATAGAATAATCTTTAAAAAGAAAAGGTGTACAGTACATTGCCTGTCCTGTCCGCCGACATTCTGAGCTCTGGGTCTGACAGAAGTGCTCAAAAGGTGAGTGCAGCTGACAGAAGACGACAAGAGGCTGTCACTGCTCATTACTCCTGTCAAGGAGAGCTGCTTGAAGAGTGCGTGTCTGAGTTTACAATCTGTCACTATCAGTAGAAAATGAATGCTGGTTGTGAGTCCATCACACACATGCATGCTAAAAACCAGTGAACGCTTGGGTGCCCACGAGCCCGGTGTCCTTTAACCACTGGGTGTGTGGTCCTCTATTCTCTTCCCACATGTATAAAGAGTCTTTGTCATGTGCAAAAACAAACACATAAGTCGTTCAGTGCACACATATCCTGGAACTCGCTGCAGCTAAGCTGTTCAGCCTAATCTCGCTGTCATATCTGAGGGGTGTTGAAGTTCGTTTGCTCGTGTGCTGATTAATCCAATTCAGGAGAATCTATTGCATCACTGTGCATTTCTCTCTGCTGTGCAGGGAATGACTCATCTTCTGTCTCTTCCTTTACTGCTGTGTTTTCCTGTCCTTCTGGCTCCTCTTCTGTAGGTGTGACCAACTCTGTCGTTACCTCTTTAACAGTTGTGTCTGTCTCGGTCTCGTCCAACCACCCTTCGTCCCCTCCCTCTTCTCTTTCATCACCACTTACTCCCCCCTCATCCTCCTCCTCTGTGATGAAAACCTCTCCTCTCAGTATATTCTGACTAATGGAACTATAGCGGGCACAGGGATAGAGGTGCGGGGAGTCAGCGGGGGGCAGCAGCGTCAGAGACTCCACGCTCAGGGAGTCCGAGCTGCTGTCAGTCAGAAGGGAGATGGTGGGTTGGGAGGCTGGGGTCAGGCTTGGGGCCAGGGCTGCGACTGGCATTGTTTCTGCAGCTCCACCCTCCCCTTCAGCACCTGAGGAGGAGGGTGGGGTGTGGTCCAGAAATGCACCTTCATCTAGAGGAAAAAAGCAGAAGACCAACCTTTGTTAGAGATGCAGAAGACACATTCATGTGGACACCACACTGCTCATCAGCTTCACATGCACAATTACACACACAAATTCGGTTTCAGATGATTAAGCTCTGCCTAAAACATCTGCTCTGACTGGAACCACTAGAACACCATCTACAGATTTGTTTCAGATTGATGGAATTACAAACATTTCTCCTCTGTGTATCTCGGTTACAGCAGAAATGTACTGAATGTATGGAGAACTGGTCTGTGAGGTTTGACAGCTCACGTGATCATTAGAAGATAATCTGCTCTTTGTGTTGTATGTATGCTCTATCTGCAGAGCACGTACAGGGTGTGTGTGTGTGTGTGCGGTACAGATACAGTATACACTGTTACCTACATAGAGCGGCGACTGTCACGTCTGTGTGTCTGTGTGGGCTGAAACATGCTGCATGTGAGCTACCTGCGGGGCTCTGAGCTGATATCGTACTGGCAGTAACAGAGTCACATCTTCCCGTACTCCCACTTCCACTGGAGGGAGGTGAGGGGGAGGAGAGGGGTGAGGGACTGTGCTGTGACACACAGTGAGCAACTGCAAAACCTAAGTGTGACATATGTGCATGTGTTAGCGAGGCTCATGGGGTTATTTCAATTCAATTCCATTTAATTCAGTTTGATTTATATAGCGGACTTTTATCATAAAAATTGTCTCTTGGTGCTTTACAGAGGCAGAAACCTAGAGCCTGAACCCCCAGGTATGCACAGTGGCAAGAAAAAAACTCCCTTTTAACAGGAAGTAACCTTAAGCAGGACCAGGCTTACAAGGAGTAAAGTATTTCACACATTTTCAGGCTCAAGAGCCTTATTTATGGTGTATGCTTTTGGTGACTGTCCTTTCGTTGCCCTAAACTGAGGCTGAAACTCTGCTTACCTGGGACCTTATCGACTGAGGCAAAGACCGATCGACTGGCGGTTGGGTCGTTGGGCGCCCGTCTTGATTGCTCGTAGAACCGGAAGGGAAGGGCACTGGGTGACGCGTTGGCTGTCTGGCTGAAACCCAACACCTCTGTTGCACTAGGTTGCACAGGCAGGTCCAAGAGAGCTGCAGACAGAGGAACTTGGTCATAGATTTTTGTTATTCTCATTCTCCATATTCACAGCAGTGAATTTCTAGAACACAATTTCATTGCATTTTGCTTCCTGTGCTGAAAAACATGGCTAAGCAGCGCCTGCGTACAATATCCTGGGCGGGGAAGAGCAGAGTCCCAACGATTGTCTCCACTGTCCTCACCACTCTCTGCAGGTAGCTCCAGTAGGAGGCCTTGCAGCTCCCAGACCAGCCAGAGATGCAGCTGGTCAGCAGGCTCTCATGGGTTAGGGAGAGATGATGAAGGTATTTCTCACCCTTTCGAAGCACTTCCTGATAATGGATGTGTCAAAAGTAAATCAGGCATGTGATAGTTGGTTTCTTGGGCACTAGAATAATTGGGGCAGATTTGAAACATGGGGAGATGATAACTTGGTTCAGTGAGGTGTTGAAGATGGCGATGGGCACATGGGCTGGCTGATCTGCACATTCACCTTCCCCAGGGTTCTCCATACAGAAAATGGTGGATATACACTACCGTTCAAAAGTTTAGGGTCACCCAGACAATTTTGTGTTTTCCATGAAAAGTCACACTCTTCTTTATTTATGAGTTGTAAAATGAATACAAAATATAGTCAAGACAGTGACAAGGTTAGAAATAATGATTTGTATTTGAAATAATTTCTCCTTCAAACTTTGCTTTCGTCAAAGAATCCTCCATTTGCAGCAATTACACCATTGCAGACCTTTGGCATTCTAGCTGTTAATTTGTTGAGGTAATCTTGAGAAATTTCACCCCAAACTTCTAGAAGCCCCTCCCACAAGTTGGATTGGGTGGATGGGCACTTCTTGCGTACCATACGGACAAGCTGCTTCCACAACAGCTCAATGGGGTTTAGATCTGGTGACTGCGCTGGCCACTCCACTACAGATAGAATACCAGCTGCCTGCTTCTTCTCTAAATAGTTCTTGCACAATTTGGAGGTGTGGTTTGGGTCATTGTCCTGTTGTAGGATGAAATTGGCTCCAATCAAGCACTGTCCACAGGGTATGGCACGGCGTAGCAAATTGGAGTGATAGCCTTCCTTATTCAAAGTCCCTTTTACCCTGAACAAATCCCACTTTACCAGCACCAAAGCAACCCCAGACCATCATGTTACCCCCACCATGCTTGACAGATAGCAGTCAGGCACTCTTCCAGCATCTTTTCAGTTGTTCTGCATCTCACAAATGTTCTGTGTGATCAAAACACCTCAAACTTCGATTCGTCTGTCCATAACACTATTTTCCAATCTTCCTCTGTCCAATGTCTGTGTTCTTTTGCCCATATTAATCTTTTTCTTTTATTGGCCAGTTTTAGATATAGCTTTTTCTTTGCCACTCTGCCCTGAAGGCCAGCATCCCAGAGTCACCTATTCACTGTAGATGTTGACACTGGTGTTTTGCGGGTACCAGTTAAGGAAGCTGCCAGTTGATGACCTGTGAGGCGTCATTATTTCTCAAACTAGACGAGACTCTAATGTACTTATCTTCTTGCTCAGTTGTGCAGCGGGGCCTCCCACTTCTCTTTCTACTGTGGTTAGAGCCTGTTAGTGCTGTTCCCTGAAGGGAGTAGTACACACCATTTTAGGAAATCATCAGTTTCTTGGCAATTTCTCACATGGAATAGCCTTCATTTCTAAGAACAAGAATAGACTGTCGAGTTTCACAAGAACGTTCTCCTTTTCTGGCCATTTTGAGCATTTAATCGACCCCACAAATGTAATGCTCCAGATACCCAACCGGCTCAAAGGAAGGTCAGTTTTATAGCTTCTCTAACCAGCTAAACTGTTTTCAGCTGTGCTAACATGATTGCACAAGGGTTTTCTAATCATCCATTAGCCTTTTGACACAATGAACAAACATATTCTACCATTAGAATACTGGAGTGATAGCTGCTGGAAATGGGCCTCTATACGCCTATGCAGATATTGCACCAAAAACCAGACATTTGCAGCGAGAATAGTCATTTACCACATTAGCAATGTATAAAGTGCATTTCTGTTTAGTTTAACGTTATCTTCATTGAAAAAAACAGTGCCTTTCTTTCAAAAATAAGGAAATTTCTAAGTGACCCCAAACTTTTGAACGGTAGTGTAAATGTCATCAATTCAAGCTTTGATGGCTTCCTTTTGATACCAGCTGAATTTACATTAGATGTGTAACTGTCGTTTCTATGTAACTATGTGTAACTATGTTTCTTATTGGTATGAATAACATTTCTGCTACTCTACCCAAGAGTAGATAAACCACACAGCTGCATTTCATCAAGTGTGCCTTTTTTTTTAGATTTTCCTGTGTAATCTCAAAAAATCAAAGCAGGGGAACTAAGATGCATTCATGTGAAAAGATATTAAAAGGCAAAGGACATGTGAGGGCTTTATTGAGCGAGAACAGCAACTCTAACAATCTAATCGTTCTTAATAAGTGTCCAAGAGGAGCCATCAAACAGAGCATGGTTTGTGCTTAAGTGAAAGCAGGCAGCAAAGGTAGACTGGGACAGAAGTGAAGTTATTTTACTGACCTGTAATCCTCTGCATCTTCATGTGGCGTGCCTGGATGCGTCCCTTTGCTAACCTCTGCTTTGCAATGATGCAGCGGATGTGGTCGGCAAAGATGAAGTTGGCCTGCAGGATGGGCAGAGGCTTGGCGTGTGGGTTGGAGCTGGGCTTATGAATGATGATGTTCAGGGCCCTGCTGTCGTCCTCAACGCCTGACACCTGCATGTCCTGTTAAAGTGAGAGACGAAGTGTGGCAAACTGATGTGGATGCAACATTAAGTTGCTAGTTCTACCACCAGACATGTAGTTATTCTGCTTACCTGCAGAAGGCCAGCAAACTTGACAACACCCCATCCAAGTCGTTTGGTTTCTGGTTCCACCAGGCTCATCTGATAAACATCTACAGCAAGAAACCTTTGGGCCTGGCAGCCATCTTTGCTCACCACCATACACGCTATCAGGTCACTGTTATCTGAAAAAGACAGGTGTGTGTAAGTCTATGGCTACATGCTTCAAAACAAATGAAACATTCTCTGTGGATACAATCGGTCTTGTCTCAAGTGCTAGCAGTTTGATTTTAGCCACTCTTAGATTTGAAATTCAAACTTGTGCCATTATAGAGACAATTATCGAGATACACAAAACAGGCTGTAGGACTACAAAGACGTAAGCAAAGATACAGACATGATTTTCTTTCACATAGGAGTGTACGATGGAACAAAAAGTCCTAAAGTAAAACAATACTGAAAGTAATAATTTTACACGACTGGTTTTGGATTTGATATCAGACACAGCCTTTGCTATAAATGAAATCAACTCATACCACAATGACAGAGTCCTGTTGTACTTCTCTTTCCTTTAAACAGTGTTACTCATATCTGTTTCTGTGTAGTACAGCTTCCCTGATTTCTCCTCTGAGGTATTTTCCTTGATGCATTTCTAAACTGGTTTAATTAAGTTTGTGAAACCAGAATGTAACTTTTTAAAATTGTTTTTTCTCTTAAAGATGGTGTTTTGACCAAGAAGGAGTACTTGGTCAGAGTGTATAAACAGACCTCCTGGTTCATGACTTTCTTTGGAAGCAGCATAAATCACAGAGTAAGCAGCAACATAGTTTAAAGGGAGTTGCCAGCAACTGGAATTTTGTCACATAAGCAGTGAATTGAGAAAAGCACCAGCAGCTGGAGAGGTCACTTGAGTACCTCGATTACAAAAAATTATTGAGGAATTTTTTTATGCCTCCAGGAATAGTTTATTTGATTGTAAAGCTCAAAGCACGGTATTTCCCACAGAATACTTTGAATGAGGCACAACAGAAGAAGAGGAAGCAGCCATGTTTGGTTGGAGGAGTGGGACTGCCTCTGTGGAAGTGAGTTGGTATTCACTAGAAAATGTCTTTTTTCTTGCATAGTTATAAATGTTCTTTAACCAAGCAAAAATGTGTTTTATCCGATGACTCGATTTACCGAACTAATTTTCCAATAGAATACCCGATTCTGAAAATATTCGATATCTGCAGCCCCACAGACGTTTACAGCAGCTCAGAAATATGACTGGGCAAAGAAATTCAGGGGAAGTTTGACTTTCCAGACAAACTGGGAAATAAAAACCCACCCACCTCCAGTTTCTGATTAACTCCTGACTACAGAAAGAGATGTACATAGAGATAAATGACTGAAGCACATGAACAGCTTCAAACTATTCAAATTCAAAACAATGTACTTCTATTAAAGATTAGTTGTAAATGTAACACTTTTAAAGAGATGAATACTTGATAATAAAATATGTATGTCATGCCATTACGATACCATTATCGTCCTCGATTAAGATGCATATATGTTTTAGATTTTAGGAAAAACACTCACCTCATGATTTCAACCAACAGAATTCAGTATTGCGACACAGTAATTGACCGAGCACAAAAATCTGTGTAAGTATAAAGATTAAAAAGTTAAACTGGCAAGGGTGTGATGTGAATTCTCCTCACACTAGGACTGAGCAACACACGTGATTGCTTCTCCTATTCAAAAGAAGCAGAGAGCAACAATGTGCATGAACTGCATGTATGGAACACTTGCATGAGCTAACCAAAGTGCACAGAAAAGCCTAAAGGTAGAAAATCCAGGGACTGTGTAGACTCATGGTAACAAGAACACCTGAATGTCACAACAAGTCATAAATCAATAAAAATCCACTTTAAACAACAGGAAGGTGAATAATTTCTTTACATTATGTTTGACAGACGCATGAAACCAGGACCACATTTGCTTCCAGCACGCTTTCACACTATAACGGAAATACGGCATGTAACTACCGCTGCTCAGAAAATGTAACCACAAGAGTACGCCATGCCAGACCATACAGGTAAACAGGGACTCTGCTCTTAAATTACTATAAACTGTGGCACAAATGTGGTGGTAGCAGTGCAGGGGCAGAAACGGGAGTTTGTACGTTTGCTGGTTTCACCCATGACGTAAAACCCTTACACTCCCCACAATCTCATTTATCATTATGTTAAGATAGCTAGTGCTAAATGAAAAGGTAACAAAACAAGAGAAACAGAGTAGTAATATGAACAGTTTAAGGGCTTTTTGTAGTTGTCAAACCCTGATTTAATTACTTTAAAGAAAACAATACTGTTGGCTAAATCTGACATATTGTCTTCCAGCAAGTATTTGAACTCATGACAGGAATCAGTCTAAACTGCAAAAGTCGACTTGAAAACAAAGGATCAGCTAAACGTTTGGATTCAACACTTAAGCTTCCAAAGAGTTGCCAGGATTGTGGATACACAGCTGTGTTTTCAGTAAACCTAAAAAAAGGGCAGACTATCCTTGCTTGCTTACATGCTTTGATGTTGAAATGCTCTTCAAACAATCACTAGAATTAACAGGCTCATTGTTACAGACAAGAAAAGATTGTTCAGTATGTTGGCGCATAGATATTTTTGGGAAGTGGTCTGCAGTCTCACTTCTGCATTACTATCTTGTTAACTGCTTACCTGTGCATATTTCTAGGTATCACTGGACACCTGCTAACTTTCATATTTGTGCTGTAGACCACAGAGAACGTGTTAGACAGGAAGAAAAAATCATTCCTGCGGAGGTATACTGTAGGGGTGAGACATTTGTTTCAAATGTTCCTGTTCTGTAATTTGCTTTTGTATCACTCAAAATAAAAAGAGCTGATCTGATAAATAATCAGATCAGCTCTCATGGTCTACATTCCTCTGTGTATATTTATACAGTCTTACTAAGGTCTAAGACGTCGTCCGTCTTGATGAGGTCTTCGGTTCTGGTGAGGGGCAGCTGAGTCTCAGGTTCTCCCTGGAGCTGAAGGGATAGTGACCGCAACATGAAGAAGACACGGATCGCCTGAAGGCAGAGAGGACAAGTCAAACAAAAAGAAGTTCTCCAGAAAGACTAACCCTGAGCTCTATCTGCAAAATTAATTACCAAGATCTCAATAAGCAATCCCCAGAACTCAAATATCACCTCATCATCTACAGTTGGGGACGTTGTTTTTATTGGAATATTTCCAGCAAAATCATACAATTTACAATTAAGGAAATACATTAAAATTCAGACGTCAACACTCAAAGTATCATCAGCTGCTGACAAGGTGAAGCTGCCCCACGCCCACCTACCTCAAAAGTGTGGAGCAGATCACACCTGCAAAGTAGTAAATTCACAGCACTCCTAATTATCTTTGTGTTAGCATGAACCTACCCTGCGTGTCTTCTCCACATCTCCGCAAGGGAGCCTTTTCACAAAGTCGATGCCCGTCAGAGGAGTTCCAGTAGGTGGCAACAGTACCGAGGCATCCATCATCAGGTACTCCACGTTCAGCGGTTTACTCTGTAACATACATGTTCAAAGACATACAGCCCCGGTGAGAAGGATTTATTTTAACCAGGAAAATAACAAGCGTGCAAATGAGGACAAGCTGACCGTCATGCTCCTGTATTCATCCTCAAACATGTCCAGGAAGATCTCTTCGCCCTGGGATTAATTAAAAAAAAAAAAAAAAAAAAAAGGAAATCACTCGTGGACCGTATGATGACTTTGGCAGTAAGACAACATTCACTCATATAGTTTAATGCTCTTTTTGATAAAGTAACATATTGAGACAAATGTAATCCATAGTTCAACAAATATACCACACAAAAGAATAAAAATCTGACCCTTCAGCGCACGTTCACTACCAGGCAATCTTCTGACTATCAGATGTTGAAATATCAGGCTTTATTACATATTAGACAAGTAAATGACATGACATTTACTTTCATTTAACATTTACCTTTCATTTAACAAAAACAAATAGATGTTAAAAAAAAGCACGAAGAAAGTTGGTTCCTACAAACACCTTTTTTGATAAACTCTACAGGTAACCAGGTTCCTCTGAAAGCTGCATTGTTAAAAGGCTCAGCTGATCATAAATTTCATTTTTCATCAAATTAATTTCAACCATAAACAAAGTTTGAATCAAGGTTGCACGAGATTAGCGTTAGCAGTTTAATCAATGAATAAACAAAATAAACCAAAGTGAAGAATTCTTTAATGATGTTTCATCAGACATATTGTTCCAAACAGGAAATGCTGCTAAAAGAGACGACTTGTTCGGACACAAGCAGATAAATGCCTTAAGTGAACATGACTATATTTGGAGTAGTCACCATCAGGTCACGTAAAAAGCTACGAGGAAGAAGTTTATCATAGTTGTAGCTACTTGAATGACACAACTGTATGTGCAGTTGTTATTAAAGAACAGCCTATAATAATGTAATAAAAAACTGGTTTCACCTCAGGCATTTATTGCAATACTTGACACAAACTATTATTTGATTGAATAAAAATCCATCAAAATTTAATCCTGATTTTTTTTCTGAGGAATACAGTCTATGAGAAGAACATTATTTTTACTAAAAAGTAATGTCGGTAAGCATTATTCACTTTTAATCGTGAAAAGAAAAACGGTGGCTGAAAAGGAAACAAAAAGAATGGATTGCAATGATGACAGCTGGTTGATTGCCTAACAACTTATAAAAACATGGAAAACACTTTCAGTTTTACCAGTTACAATTTCAGGGAAATTGTTTTACTTATCTCCAGTGGACCATGTGACACAAACACAAAAGAGGCTGTAAAATGAATGAATGAATGAATGAATGAACTGAATTAGCAGTTAGAGTATTTATTCGTAACTGCACAGTTTCAAAGTTGTAGTTGTAAATAGTTCTAGTTGGTTAGGTCAAATTATTTATATAAGCCTTTAAAATACAGTAATTTCTGTACATTTTGTGATTAGTATATAAAGCATGTTGATATGTGGGTGATATGTAACTATTTTTCCAGGATGGACAAAGGACAGATAGTGGTGTAGTTTCTGTGTGCACTTACTTTGTAGAATCTCCTCAGTAGGTGCAAACTTTCTTCTCTAGCACCCTGCAAAGAAAACAAACGTATATGAAAATAAGTTAAAAATCATCACATAAAACGAGAAGTTTTAAAAAGGAAAAACAAATTTTAATTGGTAAAATATAGTATATAGTCAGTTCTATTCTTTAAAAATGTGTTGCATCTGTCTGCAAACTACAGTGACATACCTATAGCCTCTTGAAAAATGAATCGCTCATCATTACAAGGTAACTCCCATTTTTCAACGTAAAGTTGACTGTAATAACAGTCACAGTTAATAGCAATCTGATATGACACAATTACTGGTAAATGCCTGTATGTCCAGCTGTGTCATGCAAGAGTAAACTATTAGGTATTTCCTAATTTACTCATTTCTGTCAGAGACTAAGAGGAAGGATAGTGTTGACCAGCCAATGTTCTGTGGTGAGGTTGCAATAAAGTAAGCTTGATACACTGATCCGAATATAAAGTGAAGCCGACTGACACTGAATAAACTTCACAAAGTTGTCTGCCTCTCTTCCTGTCAGAGACTAGTAGGATGAACAGATTATTTTTTTTTTTTCCAGCACAGCAGCAAAACTGAAAGAGCAGGCAAGGTCATTTTAACCAACATTAACTGAATAATGTTTTGATAGGAGCATAATGGAGCTGAAGTTGATAGTTAGTACATTTAACTAAATCCCATTAAAAAAAGATTGGTTTCTTTTTCACCAAAAGGACAAAAGCAAAATGGTTCTAGTTTCAGTTTTTTAAAGAGAGAAGCCTCAGTACAACAAATAAATACATCTTAAAAATATTCAGTGGATTCCTGAAACTCCAGGAAAGGAGAACAGTGAAATCAGAGAGTACAAATTTCCCAGGACAGCTGTGTATGACACAGACTCAAAGCAACATGGAGTCATAGTTACGGCAAAAATGAAGAGGAAAAAAATCATCACTTTTAAACCACTGACCCCACATCTCCTGCAGTTTACTGAGAAAATTCTGCGTTATTTTACTGGTGATTGTTTATGTATGTTTCAGAGCAATGCCTCTTTATGTGGACTGTACCTCTAGGCATGCGAGGTGGACGTCTTTGATTATACAGTGGTCTCCAGACAGCACAGACTGCTTCAATAAAAGACAGCTAAGCTCCAGGGTGGCCAGACGCACTTTGCTTTCTACACAAACATAAAATGTTTGTGCAGTAAGGTACCTTCATTCATTGTAATGTGCAAAAGAGATTACAAAGACAAGAGTGAGCGTGTGTCTGTGTTACCCAGCTGCGCTGCTTGGCTCATAACTCTGATCAGTCTCTCGACCAGCACCAGGCTGTAGGAGTTCCTCTCCTGGTCTGGAACTGGCAGCTGCAGCCGTTCTAGAAGATCCCTGTTTACACCTACAAACAGATGGAGGCAGTGACAAACACTCTAGCAAAGTAAGGATGCCCGGAGACCATGAGAGACAGTAAGAGCGAACTGATGAAATAGGATATTTTGGTGGACTACATCCTCAAAACACTAGAGAAAGTTCATTTTTAATTCCTTTCCTCAGATGCTATCCCCACAACATTAATCTGGCACCTTCAACAAGCCATGTAGCCATCCATATGAATGCATGGGAGTTTTGGAGACATCAAATACTAACCTTTGCTGTGTGAGACAGCAAAGAGCAGGCAGAGGACAAACAGAGCATGGTAGTCGTCATTGGTGCAGTCCAGAGCGCTGTACACCATGTCTAAGAATAGCCTGTGGACACAGAGAAGACAAAGTCTTGTCTGTAAGCAGATACACATAAGTATCTTTTGATAACTGTTTCCATCTGAACTGCCTACCTGCTCCTCTGTGTGTGCGTGCGGGTTGCTGCAGCAGTTTTCTCTTCATCTGTGATGTTCTGCTCTGTCAGTTCTGTTACCTTACACTTCTCCATCACCACCATCTCTATTTCTGCATGAACACGTACTTAACATTCAGTTACAATGTCACAAAATGTATTTTATTTTAAGGTGAACTATCAATGTTAAAAAAATACACACAAAAATATCAGTAATCATTAAAAGTGTGAAGTGCTTCCTTCTCACTTTGCAGATTCAAAAAGACAGAATTTCTTTAAGAAGTAAATGAAAATATCACTGCATATCTACACTAATTCCAAACATTACTTCCCTTAATAAAAAATGTAATATCTTAAATAAGTGCATTAAGTACAGTGTCTGACAGGGTTTCTAATCAATCATTATTATTTGTCATTTGAAATTATCAGAACCACATAACCAAAAATATTCCTGCACCTCGACCTCAAGGAATGCTTAGTTGAGCATAAAGACAATTCACGCAAAAAACTAAGAAGGAAACATTCCAGAGGAGTGAAATAGCAACATTTTTATATTAACACACACACACACAAGCATGCGCGCACGCACGCACGCACGCACGCGCGCGCACACACACACACACACACACACACACACACACACACACACACACACACACACTCTCTCAGACAGACACACACAGACCGACACACACACAACAGTAGTGAGAGGCGAGGAACGAAGGATGGATGGTGTGTCACCGTGGGAATGAACAGTTGATGCTGTGGACACCGTGGTATCCACTAAAAAATAAAAGGTGCCAAACAGAGGAAAAAAAACAGCAGGAGAGATGCCTCATCTCAAAACAAGTCAAAGAGCCATCATTAATGTAATCTGGATTTTATCTGATCATTCATCTTCCCATATATTCCTTAAAATAGGACTTATCCCTCTCTTTGATACGTTTGGGGTTTCAACACTTCAAATCCAAGCTACTGTAACTTCCCACTGACTTAATTCTCTTTTTCCTGTTTGGAGACGAGGGTTGCTGCTGTGGAGATGTTGGGTAACCAAGGTGCATCATGGCTGACTGTGTTTGATTGATGGGAGTGAAGGAAGACAAAACACAGTCCTGTATTGCTGGATCCAAGGAGACACACTCACCTTCCGCTGTCTCCCCACTCGCTCTGCTTCCCTTAGAACTCCCACCTCCTCCTCCCTCTGTACCTTTTCCCTTCTCCCTCTCTCGGTTCCTGTTGTTGTCATCCCAGTTTTCCTCTCCTCCTGGTTCAACAGTGCCACCTCCTCCTGCAGCCCTTTCATCGTCTTCCTCCTCGCCCAGGTTCTTGTAGTTTGGCCTCTTCTGGGTTCTCTTGTGACAGCGGTGGCGTGACAGCTCCAGGGAGCGCTCCAGGGACTCTGGGGGCTTGATGAAACGGCGTAAACCTCCTGCACTGGCCTAGTGTGGTTTGAAAAGAACAAAGGTAGGAATCAAAGAGAAAGGTGTATGATGGAAATAGTTCACAAGCCTAACAATGGCAGCATTTATTTAGGTTTGTAAGATGATTCCTGTTCAAATAGACTCTGTGACATTGACTGTGATGCAGTCATGCTAACTCTGCACTAAGAACACTATAAAATGAAAATAATACAAAACAAAAAACCTTGGAGAAAGCTGTATCAAAGGTGGCTTTACTTAATAAAAATGATGAAACAATAATAAAAAAAAGTCATCACTGTAGTCCTTTCCTGGCAGACATTGCACACAATAACATAAATGCATGCAAAACTGACTTTTTTCACAGGTGCATGCTCGCACAGATGTAAAGTCAGTTCAGAAGCTCAGAAACGACTTCCTTGCTGATAACCTCTATCAGTAAGAAAACTGAAGTGTGTGTTTGCGTATGTGGTAATGTGTGTGATCAGTGGCTTGAGGCAATTTCAGTCCACTTGTACTGGAAAAATCTATTAACTAAAAGGAAAATGCAAAAAGCTAACACACCAAATAATAATAATGATAACGTCATTTTAAAAGCACGTCATTTTAAATAATAATATTTTAATATACAAGTAAGTTAGGATCGTCTTTATCTTTGAACTAAAGGATGCATATACCTGAAAGTTTTCTTATGGTTCCCATAGAGTAATTAATGGAAAAAATAGTCTTCTCCACATCATAGAAAAGGATATCAAGTACCACTGGTGTGTAGCAATGGGTACGTCTAAACTTTGAGGGCTGCAGGGTAGTTTCTGCTAAAGCAAAATGTGTATTTTATCTGTAAACCACAGACAAGACTATCTGTTCTATCACCTGTTTAACTTACTTCATTCTGGTAAAACACTCACACTGATCCTATGCTGAGAAATGAATGGAGGTCATAGAAAATGCAAGGAAAACACCCCCCCCCCTCGCACACACACACACACACACACACACAAACACTGTCATGCACCAAACTTTAACAGCTACTGCTGCATGTGCATTGGGGGAGAAAATTCATATGGGTATGCAAATGTTGACATCATGTATATAACTGGTGCACTTGCAAGTAAACCCATGAAAAAAAAAGAAAAAAGTGAGAGAAGGAAAAAAAGCTCTTCCAGGAAAAGAGATTTGGGTTAGGTGAACTAGCTGTTACAGGTCTATCATGTGACCCAATTTCCTGCCACATCATACACAAACAGGAAATACCATCTGACCACCTGCGCAGGAGCAGAAACCATGCCTGATCTTTCTGTGTTTCATCTACACATAGACACTTTTTTTTGTAATTGGAAGCCACAACATTGAGAAATATTGTTGATATTGACTATTATCACAACAATTTAGAAGAACATGGGAGAAGGAAAGTAGGAAAACTAAGGCTCAATGGAGGACCGATAACAATAGTGAGAAATTCAGAGAAATTACAATACCGGTAGATGTCTTTAGTGTTCAGATTTTTAAAAGTACAAATGTAGCATTGTCAAAGTGTGCTTGAAGGCAGAAATAAGCACTGCTAAATGTGTCAGTCCCACTTGTGACCAACATTGTGAAGAGACCACACCACATATTCAGCGAAAAGGTAGGCTGCTTCTTACAGCAGTCGCAGGTCTAACACTAACACACACACACGTAGCCCGGAGAATAACCACAAGGGTTCTCAGAAACGCTCACTATCTCAGAACACCCACCTGGCTGCACAGATGGCCAAAAAGGAAGAATACAAAAAAGAGGCAAGTTGAACATGTTACGAAGATGAGAGGCGATAAACAGAAAACACAGTCGTAAAGATGTAAATTAAGACACGGAAAAGATGAAAGAAAAAGGAGATGTGCAATGCTGAAGTATTAAAAAGAAAGCTGAAGACAGTCTGCACGTTACTGCCTTGACGTGGATGAATCATGGAGAAAACCATGACCCTCCAATCTCATAACCACCCACATAAACATCAACTTGTGTTTGTGTTCAGTCATACCAATATTATTGTGCTGCTTTTGTGTGTGTGTGTGTGTGTGTGTGTGTGTGTGTGTGTGTGTGTGTGTGTGTGTGTGTGTGTTACCAGGTTCTTGTATGTGCTGTGTTCATCCGTCTGGGGAGTACAGACAGACAGGTCTCCATTGAGAATAACGTCAGCCAGGGCATTGACCAATGGCTGATAGTGGATGATCAGAAAAACCTGTGATAAATGTAAAGAATATAAATGGAGGGTTAGAATTGGTTAAGCTTTAAAAAAGCAATAACATTCCTAAGTGAGGTTATGACTTAAAAAAGCCTTTTCCACAAACTCAAGTTACCCAAAGTGTTGGCACATAAAATTAACAGGGTTACAAAACACTAACAGCATCAGATGTGTGATGCTTACTTGAGATAGGAGGTAAAGGGACACTTGAGGGTTGATGTTCCTCTCTTCAGACTAAATAAAAATACAGTTAAAAATGTCATTATGGACCACATATTCTACAGGACAGAAACAACTGTACAATCACAGATACTGTATGTGACATCAATAAGGACAATCATCTCATTTCAGTGCTGTGCTCTGTGCAGTAGTTTTTCATTTAAGGTGCCCAAGTTGTCAATCCAATATACCTTTACTGTATCTATTACCAGCACTTGAAACTGAATCCTATTTACCAATGAGGTGAACGTACTGTCTCAGGGCTAACCAGAGAGTAGACGTAGAGGGGCAGGAACAAGCGGTTGAGAAGGTGATCAGTCAAAACATCGTTAAGGAATTCACAATTTATGATGAGGATGTCATTCAGGTAGTGGAGATGGTCAAGGTGTTCTGCTACAAGGTCACTTAATTTGCCTCTATTCTTGTGTCTGGGAACACACATAGAAGAGGCAGAGATATACTACCACATACATACAAACATAGGAAGGTAATGTGTGGTCATAATTATTGCAGTCTTATTCATTTAAAATCTTTTGTGCAGTATTTCTTTAAAGCATGGAGGCAAATTTAAAATTATATAAATACTCATTTTATTAAGCATGCAGTTATTCAGAATAAATAAAATGATTCTTTCTGTAATTAACATCAAGTAAATAGTTACAAAACACAAACAAGCCTGACCCCGTGTGGTCAAAAACAGAATGACAGTGATAAACAGAAGATTGGTACTTACTCTTCATCTGTCTGAACGCACTTGTCCAGTTCAATAACATGGCTGCCAATAAACCAGACCAAGTTGCTAAAATACGGGACCGCTGTCTTATCTCGGATGTAGTGCAGCATGTGCTGGTTGTCCACTGTTAAGAGTAGGGCTAGTGTCAATTTCTGAAAACCCATTCAGGCCATACATGTTTACTACATATGTGTAATTTTGCCATTCTTAATTGAACTGTAAAGGCCAGCAGCTAAGAGATTTATTGAAATTACAGCTACTGCATTAAACATTTAAAAATTACAGCTATCAGAATGCTTCTACGTTCTGATTGATAAAAATGCCTTGCAGGAGGGGAAGTTTAAACACAGTGAATTAAAAAAAATAATTTAGAATAATTTTCCCTGGTGAAAACATCATTACATCTAATCAAGCCAAAGTAAAAAAAATAAAAAAAAAAATAAAAATTGATGTACTTTACAAACATCCTGATGAAAATAAATATAGCCAACAATCAGGGGTGTTGCTTACAAAATGCTGTTATTCCTAAGTCAAATACAAGATTTCTCCATGAATTGAAGGATAAAGCTTGCACTAAATCCTTGCAGTGGTCGGATCAGTGACATTATTCCATGGTAATAAATGACAATGGCACCAGTATATTGTGGGCCTGATAAAGCACAGACTGTTATTACATGCAACCATTAAAAATGACCTCCTACACAAAGTCAAACTGAGCTCTGTGTTACTATTACAGTTACACAACCCCCTGAACACACTCTGGGGTCTAATAAAGGACTCGCTAGAATTAATGACTGCAAACAAACCAGCCTGGTTTGGGTTAAAAATAAACTAAGTGGAGCTGGAGGCCCAAAGGTAATTTAAGGACAAAGCATACTTTAAATTTTCAAACTTCAAATTTTCTCATGATAACTGAATAAATAAATTGGAGAATGTGCAACCAGATCCAAAGAATATTGACAGCAAGAAGGAAATCAGCCCTGGAAACTATCACCAAAGGAACAACCATCACCACCAAGACATGGTGCCCAACTTCCATGTGCATGTTGGTATGTGACACAAAATGGATCAGGAACAGAAACATGGCAAGACTTTTCATACTTGTACAATCAGAGCAAATACCATCAGGAACAAAAAGGGCTGGGAACCACCAAACAGACATAAAGTAAGACATTAACGTGAATATATAAATCACACAAAGAGCAACCAGACAGACAAAATGCTAATCTAGAGTCAATATTGAAAAAAGTACAAAACTATTTATGCAAAACCATAACAAGCATAAAGATTTTTATTTGATGCCCAGCCCTGACATAAAGACTGAATGAATGGAGCCAACTTACATGAAACTGGAGTTAGGCAGATGGGGCGCGCAGAGGGAGGAGGGAGAGGAGGCGAGGAGAGGGAGAGGAGGAGTGGTTGTTGAAGAAGAGGAGGGAGAGGGGGAAACAGACACAGGGTTAATGTGAGTTACAGGGTGGCTGTGAAGTGGTGGATGTTGGGGCGGGATCCATAGGTATCTTCACAATTCAACTGCAAAAGAATGGCATCTAGCAAGGGTCTTTGTATTTTAAAATCATATTTCCATTGTGTCATATCTGGTAAGGACCAGCTTGTCAGATCAACAGGGAGAACAAATGACACCATCAATTTAACTAAATTTCTTGACACAAGATTAATAACTCGTGATGCCAGTCAGCCTTTTCCAGGTTGTCATTATTTTTTTTTGCAGTGTAAGACCCAGAGAATATGTGAGAAGCATCAAACAAATGTTTCACTGACATGATTTCTGCAACATGTACATACATATGGATCCATTTTAATTAATGATTATACAGGGTTTTGAAGTGATTTACAAACTACAGTAATCCAGCTTTCAATGAACATTATTTATAATGAATTTCTCTCTTTACTGGCAGGTCAGCATTTCTGCTGTGGAATAAACTTTCCTTTGTTAAGAAATAAAGTCTCATTTTGATGCTTCCCACTTTAAAGGTGATCAAGATTATACAGGATGTTAAACAACAAGATACCTACACACTAAAATGATTGTAATGCTACTTTTGAAACTCAATTGTGATCATTATGATATGTCGTGTTGAAAGCTACAGACTCATGACAATATCAAATTCTCTGGTGCAGCATGTACCACCAGGAATAAATGGGCATGTATGTGATAAAGTACGGTACATTAATGCAATGTTCTATAATTAAAGTGTGACAGTAAATGTTGAACCTGCTAAATGCACAGACAAATAAAAAACAAACACATAAACACCAAGCTCCGAACCCTGTGCTGGTCAAGATAAATTCAGATTTAACTGTGGACATTTGCTGCACTGCCACCCAGCTCAATAGTTGGACATTTTCCAGGAGAGGTGTGTAAATAAACTACTCCTGTGCAGCTCTGTTCCATTATCTTAAATTTTCTTTTCTTTTCTGTCAAACCTCTCTTGCTGTGTAGATACACTGTTTTGGTATCTTCAGAGATTTTTAGGCTGTTTGGGAGCCGTGTTACTCCCCGTGGATGATAACCAACTTGTTGATCATCTTTCTAGGTAAACATGACATTTTGCCAAGTTATCTTCACAATCGTGGCATACTAATAATTTATTTAATATGAACATGATAATGGAAACTCTGGGTTGATTTCCCAGGATGATAACCAACTTTGTGTGGCTGTTCACGGTGATGTAATAAAGCAGATACAGAAAGATATTGTGAATGATGAAATCATTTGACAATAAAGGTCACTGAGGAACTCACAGCAATGAGACACAGAGGATCCTGTGCACACTGGGGCCATTTACTTTGAAAACCAGCATCTTATTGATTGCTGTGTAGGTTCAGACATTTATCTATTAAATCAGTGAGGTAATGACCGTAAATTTAGTGATTACATTAGCTTGAAGAAAATGAAAATTAAAGGAATACACCATCTTTTGGAATTATTTGCATAATTTCCCTGATCCAGACACAAAGATACGCTCCGTGACTTTGCAACAAGAAACATAGCCATGCAAAGGATGTCAACAACAACAGTACTCACAATCCCGCAGTGTTCACATCACAATTTTAGGCTTCACCATTCACAGATGTTAGTGTGAAACTACAACATTAATCAACCTTTCACATCTCTTTCTCAACACCAAAAGATCCAGGAATCCCATCGGTAAGCGTGCGTCTATCTGCGTATATACAGCCTGTATAAATGTGTTACAGGTACGTACATGGTCCTTGGCTACTCACCTTTGTACACGTTGAGCGTTATGGTGCGGACAGCGATCCGGACCATGCTCTCAGGATGGTTGAAGAACTTAATGGCCTCGGTGTACAGGGCAAAATCATTAGTGTGCTGTGTGTGGGAGACAGACAGAGGGCGCAGGTGAACAAAGTGCGGCAGCATACCGCCGCACTCAGGTCAGAACTGCTCACAGAGAAAGAGGGGGAGAGCTAAAACTAGTGGACAAATTCCGAGTATCGTCACAAGTCAAAAATGTGTCAAGGTTGATGCTACTTCTGTATTAAAGTATAAATAATGTCTATGAAATAACTAAAACCTTTGCTATTAAAATGTATTTTTGCAGTGTGACTTCTTACAGACCTCTCTCTCTCTGTATTGATCCTCTGCTCTAAAGTTCCCCAGTTACTGTAAGCTCCAGCCAACCAGAGTCAGAGAAGCTGACTGGAGGTCACAGCAAATGAAGAGATCTGCCCCCAGACCAAACCCATTCCAGTTTTATTTCACTTGTAAATCTGACAGGGCATCAGTTACCCGATAGCACCCACTGGTGGCAAATAAAGTGGAATCAATACATTACTAACCAAAGTTTGATGAATTATGGATTAATTGTATTATTAAATCCTTTTTTATTAATTGATGCAGATCCTGGCCATAAGCACAGAGCAATTTACTCTGTTCAGCTGGGTCAAGAGAGGGATGTAAACACTCAGGTAGCACTTAAGCTCCTATCAGATCTACACATTAGGCGTGGTTTCAGGGTTAACGCTACCATCAACAGTACACCAATAATTTTCCCCCGTTCACATAGGCCAAAGGAAAGCCTACAGGTGATGTCAAATTAAGTATCACGTCACAATTCTTAATGTTACTTAGTCTAGAATATTGCAGAAAGACCTACATTGCAAAAGTACAACAAAAGTGTCAAAGAAACACTTGTACACATTTGTCTTTTCCATATAATGACAAGTATTTGTCTCAGACACATCTGCCCAGAATAAAAGTTAACAACCTTCAAAATACTGTCAATGTAGCAAGACAACAAAACTATTTAACAAGCTTTGCAGGGCAGGAGACTCAGAAAAAGAACAACTGAGGAATTACATACAACTATTTTACTGGAAGTTGATGGCATATTATGAATGTTCATTAGTATGAATGAATTTTTGTGTCATGATTACACATGTGAGCGTGTCAGTCTCTGCCTGAAAGCATAGCATGTTCTCACCTCATTGTAGAAGAAGTGCACTGTATGGTTGTTGAGTTTCAGGGACAGGGTCTTGAGGAAGGAGATATAGTACGCCATGATCTCTTCATCTGAGAAGTCAAACTTGTGCACAATTATTGAGTTGACGTGGTTGTTGGACAAAAGGTAATCTGAGAAGGCAAAACAGAGGAATCTTAGTTATTCTCAATAAACTCTGTTCTACATGTGAAAGTTGCTTTCCTCATTCTATTGTCATTGTATTGAATAAGAAAGAGATGTTTATTTTGCATTTAAATACTCACACAGAGAAGTTTCATGGCTGATGTTCTCAAACAGAATGTTGAGTGTCTGGAGGAGCTGTACGCACACGTAGCGTCCTGACTTCTGCCGGAGAATGTTCAAGAAAAAGGCAAACATGTTCTTCTCCAAGAAGAAGCTAAACACAAACATGTTCAATGTTAAACAAATGACATATGACAAAAATGTGCCACAAACACTACATACAGCAGTCATTAATACACATCTTAATATCATAACATCATTGCAAAAAACATGAAATAAATTAAATAATTAATCTGGTAAGGTCCCAATTTTAAGTTCAGTTTAAAATTTAGGCAATTGATCAACAGAAAGCATCTTTGGTTTCATACAGAAAAAAGAAGAGTCCAATTCACTGTTTTACTTGAATATCATTAGCATAATATTGAAGAGACAGGTTTTAATGTAAATAACTCTAGTAAAATCATTGAACAGCATTTCTAACAAGATACTTTGGAAAATACAAAATATGATTATATTAGAAGTATAAAATGTTATCAATATAACAAAAATTAAGTTCAGGCTCCCAAAATAAAATACAATATTTTGTTGGGAATGGGAAATATGATATAATGAAATATTGAAATGTTCAGAAATTTGCATTATATTGTATGTAATAGTTTGTTTCTATGTCATCCCTGCGATGGGCTGGCGACCTATCCTTTATGTAATACAATTGGTGATTTAAACCCCTAGTGCACAACTATCAAAGCATGCAAAGACAAAGAGTTATGCAAAGACAAGTTCTGAGGGAGAACCCTCATCAAAATGTTATTAGTTACAGGTGAGACTTACTCAAATACAGAGCTGTCATTCTGGTCTCCCCAGATTAGAATCTCTGTGATAGAGCGGATCGTCTCTACAAGAAGATTGCGGTTGTGGTCCGTGACAGTGGTGTTTTTTGTCAAGACATGATACATGTACCTGGAGGAACATGCACAAAAATATGTGTGAAAGGGAGAATTGCACATTTTAAATTCTAAGTATATAACACATTCAAATTCAATTAAAAAAAAAAAAAAAAGTCTATTCATTGTAGAGATTTATCTCGAACCTGAAAGTTACTAAAACAACTTCTGGGTATCCGCAGCACTAAATTGGAATTTAACTGCTAGACAAATAATAAAACTGGTCTAAGTGTTATTTGACAATGTAATAGCTGCAAAATACTTAATGTTTCCTTGTCAGTAACTTTTCTTTATATCCTCCACAGTTTCGACTGCATTTTTCACTCAGTCTTTCAGGCCAGGGCGCCCACGCCTCTCTTGGAATCAGTTTAATTGGTTACACCTGCTTAATGTGGGGACTGGTTTTGCCGATGTGACTGGTACGTTTGGGATTGAAGGTAAAACAAAAGACAAACAAACAAAAATCTCCCAATGAAATATCATTAACGTTCGTATTGACTTATTGATATCACCTATGCAGGCAGGATATGTAGACAGCTACAATCTGATAGAAAATGGTCATATTTGCTAACAATCCAAACTCATGTTCCTGGTGGATATCGCAGCTAACAAGCTAGCTCACAGGGAAATCAACCCGACTAACGAGAGCAAGACTGATACAACGATTTTAATAAGTGACGGAACACCTTTAGAAAATAGGCGAAAGTTAGACGCTGTTATTTTAGCTTTTGACTGGTCAATAACAGTGACAGTAGTTCTGAACCGGCTGTCTCAGGCGCTAACGTTAGCACATTTAACGCTAGCTACTCACTTTAAATGGTCCAGGGAGTGAATATTTTTTGTTCTCCCCTGTCCTCCAACCCAGCTCCGCGACCGCCCAAACATTGTTGCTGTTTTGGGGTCGGTAAAATTCTCCCAGGCGCGTTAGTTTTGTGAGGTTAGAGTCATTATCTCTCCATTACATTCACTTCCCAGTATCGATAGCCACAGAGCAGACAGAAGACGATAGGCAGCGATAGCAGCGTTGATGGGTAAGAGGATTCGCCGAATGGTTGGCTGGGAATTGGTGTTGTTTTCCCACAGTCGACACCAACTGAGGCGTTCAAAGGTGAATTATATAAAACTACAATACTCACTTCCTGTGTTGGCAATGACGTCACAACCACGCGTCTCGTCTGAGCAAAAGTCCGTTAACTAGTCAACAACCTAACACCAATCACAACGGAGTCTGTAAAAAGATGAGCCAATCAGCTGCCGCGGCTTCAGATGTCATTTTATGGTCAGGACTGTTTTGATGCGGCGGACAAAAATGTTAGATGGGGCACGCATCCCATAAAAGCGTCGACAGAAGTGCGTTTTTGTAAGTATGTCTTAATACTGACCTGTGAGCCACCGACAAAGGTTTTCTTTGCTGCGTTTAAGTGCTCGTGTTTATTTACCGACTCTATTAACTGTTTTTAGCCTTTTAACGAGCTGGCATGGCGTTCGCAGTCGAACCAATATGAAGAATGCGTCGAGCTAGCTAACGTGATATTTTGACTAAAGTTGCTTGATATTAGGTACGAACATTACACTGTTGAAGCTATATCTAATTTTCTTTGTCCTGTTAAAGTGGCACTTGAGTACTAACGTGGCTACCTCTCAATCATTGTTTTCAGATCAGAGCCGAAATGGAAGCCCCAGTCCTTGCACTCCAGACAGATCTGTAGCGGTGACAAATCCTGACCACGTACTGTATTGACTCAAAAAAACAAACAAACAAACAAAAAAACAAAACAAAAACCCCTCGATCCCAGGCTTTATTTCTATGACAGATCCAATTTATGCCCAGTTAGATTCGGTAGAATCGCTTTTGGACGACCTTCCATATATGTTTTATTTGGGGCTGTTCTTTGTGAATGTCCTGATCCTCTACTATGCCTTTCTGATGGAGTACATTGTTTTGAATGTGGGGATAGTGTTTCTTCCCGAGGACATGGACCAGGCGTTGGTGGACCTCGGGGTGCTGTCTGACCCGGCTTCGGTCCCCTACGACACTGACTCGGAAGTGGACGTGTTTGAAGGGTATCTTGAGTGACCGAGCTGTACCCGAGAATGCAAATTCATTCAAAGTGATCAGTGGCAAAAATGCAGATGTCAGGAGCAGATTGGACCAGTGGGCCTGCTCTCTGCTCAGTGACACAGGTTGATGGCCCGAAGTGGATGCTGATGCTGCCTTACACGGATGTTTCACTGAAAAAGTAAGTGAAACGGACTAGAGGGTCAGCTTTTGGGTGTTGCTGCTTCTGCTGTTTGCAAATTAGTCTTCGAATCAGTAACATTCCTGTCACATCTATAGGTTGTTGCGGCTCAGAAGACTGTAGCCCCATGAAGAGGTTCACCGCCGCCAGGCTTATGATCAGTTGATGTCATGTGGGCAGTCTGCTGCACTGGGTCTGTCACTCAGACTCTTCTCAAAACTGTTAACTCCATAGACACAGTGGATTTATCCCCCACACCTGCCTGTCTTACTGAAAACAGAAAGAAAGAAATGATACAAAATGATGAAAATGCCTACAGTGACTGTGACTTCGGGTTGCTCACATTGTAATTAGTTTAGATGAATATTAAACTGCTCTGATGGAGCTGATGAAGTGAATATAAATGATCTATTCCAGTCACACAACAACCTTATTGCTTTGAATTTTTCTGAATATAGAACAGTTTGCTAGTTTGCAGGTTCACACATCCCTCAGTCATCCTTACATCTTTGAGGGTCACGCATACTGTAGGCCTGCTAAAGGGATGCACTGGACACACTCAGGAGCACAAACAGGACATGTTACCACTGGACACAGGCTGTGAACTGGAAGGAAAAAGGGGTTCAAGAGCCATGATATCTAAAAGATGTCTATTATGTTTTATTATTGCCAATATTGCAAAATGGATAAAATTATCTGACTAATTCTCATTAATTTAAATATTATGCATCCTCCTTGGGAATGAGCTTAGTTACAGTAGTGATTACTGAGGCGTTTTAAAGGCTGAAACTTTGAGGAGTCTCAGGAGATGTACAGTAGTTCACCTACTTTACCTTCTAAAAGGTTCAGTGGGTACTGATTTGCTTTTTTTTTTTATAAATATGTGTATCAGTTGTATATTTTTCAAAGAAATCAGGAAATAAGTCATTGAACTTCTGTTTTATGGCACTTTCTTTTTGAGAGATGATGTGCTTGTGCTTTCACCTACAAGTTTGATCCAGTTGCAGAAGAAAATCTCAGTATCAAAGTGTTAATTTGATCCACTACACATTAATTTATAGGACAAATATGCTACAGAACACGGACTTTATGCATTATTATGATAAAATGGCTTATCTGCATTAACATAACAATTACGTAACTTATTTTCCATCAGTAACATGTTATTGTTCACCAAATGGCTAATATCTATGTGAGGAAGGTTGTTCACAATGTGCTTTTGCATGTGTGATATTAACAAGGTTTAGGACTTGAGTTACAAGTAAAATCTTTTTTTTTTTTTTTTTTTTTAAATCTTTCACAATCAGGACACTATTATTGTGTTATAATCACAAACTGTTAATTTTTAAAACAGTAAACCACTACACTACATTTGAGAGAATCACAAGGGGGTAAAGTATGATCTATCAAGGATGAAGGTCTGATTTGATCATCAATGTCAAGGTCCTCTCTTCTGACATTTTTTGCATACTGTACATGTCTGAATAATGTATCATAGCATACATAAAGTTTTATTTTCTAATAAATTATGAATTGAAATCCATTTTTGTGTCTCACTGCAGCTGTTATTTGGGATATTTGTGGACATGCAGATATGACATTCAAATACGAGTAAAACCAGTTCGTTGAGCATTTTATGGTTTTGACCACTGGGTGGCAGTAGCGCACATAAAAACGTTCCCAAAAGTACATCGGCGATAAAGGTTTGTCGAGCGCGTGAAGCCCTGGCAGTGGTAAAAACAGAAAAAGCACCGTAAAAATACATTAAATTCACCATTTTCACAGTATCCTCACATATATAATTATTTTTCTATAATTTTAAATTTTCAGTTTTAATTGTATAAAAGGAAACATTTGAATATATAATAAAATATATAATAAACTGAAACTAATACATACAGCAGAGGTTAGGATTTATGTATTTTAACAGCATTGTATTTTACACCCGGAAGGTTCAATCAACATCTCAGGTTATTTCTTTTCAAGCTTTCAAGCTTGCTAGGTGACACACAAAGGTCACCTTTCAACAACACAGAGTATTGACCCAGTGTCTTACTCTACCATGAAGACCAATTTAGAGGAAGTAAGTTCTGTTCAAGTCTAGTCAGCAATATATTGACAAAAAAATTAAATGTCACTTTAATGCCATGATTTTAAAAAAAAGAAAAAAAAAGGTTCACTGACCTACTGTATAGTTAAAGGACAGTCAAAAATGAGAACAGAAACCTCAACTTGGAGTGATTTATTAAACACATGGTTTGGAGGAATGAAAAAAGTGTGAAAAGTATTTTTAAAAAAGCAAATGCACACAACACTAGTACAGTCTGTTTGCAGTAAAATGTGTGACGATTGTCCAGCAATCTACAATGTAGAGCAGCAAACTCCATCCATCCATCCATCCATCCATCCATCCATTCACAGACCAACACACATGGGGGAGAACACGCACATGAGAAGCACTGCAGCAAAACCCAAATACTGTTGTGTCAAAAATAAATAAATAAATAAAATAACACAGTTTAGATTGCACTGAGGATGCATTGTCATGAGTAGTATATTAATTTTATGATCAGTTCAGATTCAAGCCTATCACAAGCAGCAGCAATAGTACTGATTTGAAAATTTTAGCATGTGTCTGTCTCTGTCTCTGCTTCTCTCCGTATACACTCAAAAGGCGAAGGTGTTCTGTAGTGCATGCACATGCATCTGGCATGGTTGGAAGTCAGTACCAACTTTCTACTAATGCCAAAGGATCCTGCTGTCTTGCTCCCGAAGCCTCTCAAACACTCCATATGGAATGCACTCATTCCACATCCTGTTGCGAGTGTTAAAGGTGCAATGTTGCTGTTAAATTCATTCTAGCCACCAACCTGCTCAGATGTACAAATGGACTTACCTCAGCGTCTTTATGTTTTTACACGTTGTCAGACTGTCTCCGAGGCTCTGTGCTCCAACATCTGTCAGCTTGTTGTACTTCACACTGTTGAACAGAATTGAAATTCAACTACGGGTGGCAACCAATCAATGACAAGGCATTTATCAACACATTCACGACTACACATCATACTGAGCAACCATTTATAAAGCAAAGGTCTGTGTTTAAAGATATTTGTGTGCTTCTGTTCAATGATTTAGATGAAAATTAAAGACAATATTGTAGTGAAATAGCAGCTTAACAATGCACATAAATACACAAGTACAGCCATCTTACTCAAGGTCAGTGAGGGAAGCCATGTGTGGCAGAACAGCTGCTAGACTTTTTGCCCCTTCATCAGAAATCATGTTACTGTAAAGACTGAAAAACAAAAGGGAAAAAAGCCTTTATTATCTTCAAGCCAGTCACTCTGCACTTTCACAGCCTGTCCTGGAGCTGCAGCGTGTACGTTTCCCACCTTAGACAGTGCAGCTTGGGTAGGTCTTTCAGTGTGGTTGCCAGTTTCTTCATCCCCTGATCTCCAATGCAATTCTGAGACAAACTGGAAAACAGAATATTTGAGACCAGCACAAACTACATTAGGCTGCTAACAAGATATGAGAAAACTACATGTTCTACCCACTTGAGTATCTCTAGTAAACCAAGCGAGACCAGAGCACCGGCCAGTTTCTCTGCTCCTCTGTCCCCTATGTTGCTGTTCTCTAAACTAAATGGAGAGAAAGTTAATGTCATGCTACAAACAAAGCAGAAACAGAGACCGGCCCTCTGATAGAGACATATTTACTCTAAGTGCTGTAGATTATGTAGACCTGGCAGGAGTTCCCACAGCTTAGGAAGAGCCTTCAGACCTTTTTCTGGACCGAGCCTAGAGGGAGATGGTGATATTACAATCATCATCATCATTATCATCATCGTCGTCGTTTTCGGTGTCACTGGTTCAGATGTGCAAAAACGGCGCGACTCACTCAAACTCCAGCTTGCGCAGGTCTGTCACGGCTGGCACACCCTCAGCCAAGATGGGATCTGACTGGCTGGTGCTGGAAGACATCGACTCACACCTGAGCAACAAGGCGTCGTCATAGCGCTGCGCGTGTTCCAGTGTGTGTTGCGCTACCTGTGTGGGACTCTCTTCTGCATGTGCACGTTCACCAGCTTTGCCAGGTGCTCTATGTGGCACACTTGGGAGGCCTTCAGAGGGTGAATCTTGAATTTGGACACGGCTTTTTGTCGGAGCTCCTCCTCGCCGCTTTGCTCCAGCTGCTCCCACAGGGTGATGACGTCAGCAATGCAGGCCCTGAAGCGTTGCAACGTTCATGGTTGTTATTTAAATCACAGTTGGCAGCCAAACAATGCAAGCTCTATAAAGCTCAATAAAAAGTGCTTTAGGACCACCCCAGGAGGTTAAACAAATTTAAGCTCTTGTACAAAGAAAGAAGCATCAATCAAACAATCGCTCATTTAAAGGAGATCGTTTCCTCCACGGACAGCACCTTGTCCCCGAGGAACATCCGTCACACTCTTGTGAACTTATCCCCCTCCCCAAACCATAACAAAGGGTTCCAACCAACCAACCAACCAACCAGAGGGCAGGAGTGGGCTTTCTGCACTAATTACAAGCTGGTGAAGGGCTCTGTTATATGTATTGTTTCAATAAAAGTGATGCCACTTCACTGATACAAAATTTAAGGAAGTACGACCATAGGAACTACTGCCAACGCACAAACGCATGAAAGATCGACAGTCGCCATTTGCTTTGTTTACCCATGTAAATAGTAAAAGTTCCTGGAAAAGGTTGGTGCAAAATGGGCCAAGGACATATACTTTGGGTCATTTATCTGAGGCTAACGGTACCTGTAGGTGTTGATGTTGCTGAGGCCCACCAGCGATTTGAGTCCTGAAATCTGTATCCCAGAATCCTGCAAATCCAAACAAAAACTGGGACTTTCCCGTCCAGCCCATTCGAGGACGTGCCGCACAACGTAGGCGTCCAAAGGGTTGAGTGGAACGCCACGGAACACCAGGACCTCCGGTAGCTTTGCTACCAGGTGACCCTTTAACGCCGCGTCGCTGCTGTTCCCGCTCGGGTTGCCAGGTATCAAACTGGCTTCGTAAACATAGTGACAAGCCTCCAGGAGCTGGGCTGGACTCAGGTCACCGTGTGAGAGATCCTCAAGGTGTTTGGTCACTGAAGTCTGTTTGCTGACCAGCATGTCTTTGAGACTAGAATTCGCGTCGAGCGTCTCTCGCTTTTCCGTCAAGATTCCAAAAGCAAACCGTTGGGTGAGCTCCAGCTCTTCCCTTTGGCTGCGACGACGCGACTTTTGGCCCGACAGAAGAGGGAGGCTCTGGAAGAAAGTGCGATGTGAAACAATCCTGGAGAAACAGAGAGAGAGAGAGAGAGAGAGAGAGAGAGAGAGAGAGAGAGAGAGAGAGAGAGAGAGAGAGAGAGAGAGAGAGAGAGAGAGAGAGAGAGAGAGAGAGAGGGAGAGAGAGAGAGAAGGTGTTTGGAATGATGTTTGGTGTTTCATGCACGGCATCAGAAAGGGCATCGAGGGTGAGACTCACCTCGACAGACACAAATGGAGCGCTGCCAGGTAGCTCTGGAGGTAAGGACTGGCCCACAGCAGGATCTGCTCTTCAGTTTGTTCCCCTGCCGTTCCCTTGTCTTCACAAACTTTCTTCCTTCTCTTGCCCTGTCCTTTGGCCTCGCCACCTCCCCCCTTTATCTCCCCACTCGAGATGAGGTGTCTCGTCCTCAGGTCACGAGAAACCAGCAGTCCAGTCCTGTGGCCAAATGCTATGAGTCTGGAGGATAACATCCACCCTCCTGAGATGACAGAGGACTGCGATTTGACTCCATCCCATGCCAAGGAGCTCAGCTGGGACAGTAACTCTTCAGCCTCTTTACCCACACCTGTGGCCTCCTCCGCTTTCTCCTTTTCCTCCTCTTCCACCTCCATCTCTGTGCTCCTTGATCTTTTGGGCTGAACGTCCACGCGATGCACCTGTTGTTCAGAAGCGCTTGAGCTTGTTGTCTGTTCATCACTCGACTGTGTTGCTGTGAGAGCGTGCGCACTCTCTCTCACTCTCAGATCGAGCACTTGACGGCAGAGCTCGGTTAAAGTTCTGGGCAGTTCCTCTAGGTTTTTGGACAAAACGGAGCAAACCAGCCGACACAGTCCGGGGTTCCAGCAGAGGAGATGCAAGTAGCTGCAGCTTTTCAAGCGCTCCAGAGCAGAGGCCCTGAGGGACGGCTCGGCGAAGTACCGACACACGTATGTCTCCACGTCGGAGAGGGAGAAACCGCAAATGTCCAAATAGCTGTCCGTGCGTCGGAGAGCCTGGCTAGCAGCGCCTCTGGGTCGCGCCGCGAGTAGAAGGGTGCAGCCCTGCAGGAGAACCTTCTGGAGGATGCCGGCGTACAGCTGTTTTATGGTGTACGTCTGTGTTTTGCTGTCTTTCTGTAGCGACGCCGTCAGATCTTTTTCCTGCGTTTGCAGCAGCGTCTCAAAGTCGCGTAGCTCAGCAAACCCGTCGAAAATGATGAGCACGCGCTTGGGCGCCGCCGTGACCTGAGCGTAGACCGCATCTGGGTCCGGACAGGTGGTGGCGAAGGAGGAGAGGTTTAACAGGAGGGTCTGGAGGCTAAAGTTGGGCTTTGTTAAAGTCAACATTTTCCCGTCCAGCAGGAAGACAAAATCAAACTGCGGGAAACAATCTTTGGACCAGTCGAGGCACAGCTTCTTGATCAGGGTGCTTTTTCCCATCCCAGCATTGCCAAGTAGCAATATGTAGCGCTTGGGATTGTTTCCATGTGAGCCTCCAAAGATCTGGGTAAACACAGGCACCAGTGAGTTGAAGCCAATATTACGCCATGAGGAATCTGGATAAAAGTGCTAAAAATGTTACCTGATTCAGACCCAACAAGCTTTTTTGCCGGTGGGTGTCGCCGATAAAAATCAGCTCCTTGTCCTGGGCTTTATGAGCGTTTTTCCCACATCGGTAGACGATCTCTCTCTGGCTGACCCGCACGTCGACATAATGTGAACTCAGGGTGAGGCCTCCCTCGATATCCTCACAGGTTTGACTGATGTGCGCCTTTGCTTCCAGAATGTAGTCCATTACAACCCCTGAAAAATGAGCACAAACAGGATTCCAGATGGTTTGGGTTTGTTTTTTTCCCCCCGAAATTCTGAGTGAAGCATCAAGAGCAGACGTCCCTCACATGAAACCAGAGCTGCTGCAAAATGTACACAGAAGGACGGAAGCAGCGAGATATAGCGACACTCACCATTTATGGGGGAGGGGGGTGAGGCGCGGGTGGGGAACACGGCTCTGCTAGCAGTGTCTGACAGAGATCCTGGTGGGGACGAACTCATTTGGATTGGTGCTACTGTACCGTCCACTACAAGAGCAAGAAATGCAGTGGAATGCATGAATTTAACTGCGCAACAGCCGTGCTCGTCTTGTTCCGATTGTCTGATGGATTCAATTGGAAACACAGCTAGCTAGAGAGCAGGGCGCCCACCTGTGTGGGGGTTTGTGGGGATGTGGGGGTTCGCAGTGGATTTATTATGGTGTTTAGAAATTGGTGCATTTGCGCAGCCCCGTTTTAACCTCGCGCGTGATTCACTCACCTGGGGAGAGCGGCGGAGGACGAAGGGATGCTGGTGGCGAGGTAGCAGGAACTATGGGAAAAACAGGGATGGGGTTCGGTTACTGTCTTGCATGAACTGATGAGAGGTCACGCAGAAAACATCAGGTTGAAAAGCACCAACTCAACAAGGAACTCACAAATAATGTAAGAAGTAGCTGCAGCAGCGGAGACTGGGATTGTAATGACTGGAGGGGAGATACTCAGGACCACCTGGTACACTGGAGGGTCCTGGATGGTGTTCAGGTGAATGGAAGGTGGCAGCGGAAGGACTCTGGGGGGTGTGGAGGGGAGGTCTGATGGACTCGGCTCCGATTCCTGGTTGGTGCCTGAAAATATCGCTGTGGTTATCTGACTCTGGGTTTTGTTGGTTGCTGGTGGAATTGTTCAGCTTTCTTTAGAGATAACTGAGCCGTGTTACAGCTACAGCTGCGTCCTATCAGCACCATAACTACCACAACAACCCAACACTACACAGAAAAGTTACCTGGAGGAAGTCCAGCAAAGCCAAAGTTCTCGATTTGGCTCGCTGTCTCTGCCACCTTTGAAATGATACTTCCTGTATGTTGGTCTGTAGTCAATCAGCATAAAGGAAGCATGTAAAGGTCAGTCAGCCAACAAGCCCTCAGTTTAATTCCCTCCAGTGACAGAAACTTCAATGATGTTTAATTTTCACTTCTGTAGGCATGTTTATTTTACCTTGGATCTGATTTTGGCTGGCAAATGGCCGACTAGCCTGCGCCTCTTCTCTGTTTGGGTGACTGGCAAGAGCTGAAAGACAGGTCATGTGATTCTGTTGAAATCAAATCTTTTCTTACTTTACAACCTTATGTAAGAGAGATGGACGATATTGGTTTGATTAAAGTCCAATAGTATTACCCCCCACTTAAACCAGGTTGTGATATCATATCTTGCCCCTCCCCTCCATTGGGAGACTTTGTAGATTTAGATCTTTTTTATTTTCAGTTCTCTCACAGTGGAAAATTTCTACATCTGAGGCATCTACAGTGAAGAGGAAGTTTTACTTGGTCCTGGCTTTGGAAAACCGACATCTCAATGCACCTGCTATTAAAATCCATGTTGTCACCCTGAGTGGGCCTTCAGAGGGATCACCCGTGCATTCGAGGAAGGCTCAGTCAGCCTGACTGGGATTCAAATCTTAATAAGAAAAATATGCAGCAGAACTGCAGCTCGTGTAGCGAAGCTCACATTATATTGTGTTTTAAAGTGATTTAGTTGTTCAAAAGGGTGTGATAAAGTTCTAAAATGTGAAACGGGAGGCTTTGAAATATGGACAACTTCCCCGAAAGCTATGACAGAGGAGGAGTGAAGGAGTGTCGGGGAGCTGCAGGCTCCACCTGCAGCAGCCTGGGGAGAGGGTGTCTCCCAACCCTGCAGCAAGCAGAAGCACAGCTGGCAGCTGAGCCCAGGCAGCAGCCGCGGCTGTGGGTCGGCCACTTCGGGTGGCCTTTGCCATTACAGTGAATGCAAAAAAATTGCTGTGGAAAAAGCTAAAAACAGCGGGAGCAGAAAGGAGTCCGACAGAGAGCTGTTGGGTGGGGATGAGAGCCATAGCAGGAGAGAGTGGGAGGACAGCGGAGAGCAGTGTGACCTTCCCCCACCGGCCTTATCCACCGTAGCTACACCGACGGCTAAAAGGTAGCAACATAACAACAACGACAACAAGCAGAGAAAAGCATGCGGCTGGCGCCCATGAAAGAAAAGAGGAGGTCTGACAAGAGATGGCAGGAGGCCGCGAGGTTGCTCCAAAGAATGTTCAGAGAAGAGCGTGTGAGTTTGCTGTCTGTAAAGCAATGTAAAACCATGACCACAGAACGGGCAGCCACCATTACCACCTGAGGTAATGTGGTAATGGTGGCTGCCAGATAGCCATGCACTGCAAAGACGAGCATTCATAGATGTTTTAGCCAAAAAAGGATCCATCTGAACCGTCTCCAGATGAGAACATGTGAAGCTGAAGAAGAAGCAAAAAATCAGGACAAAGAAACAATGTTGAAATGGACGTTGCTGCTCGAAAAGGAAACTAAAGGAGAAACTGGTGCTCGAGCAATAAAGCTGATTAAATCGTTCCAGCTTAATTTGAGCAACACCGTACGCTGTCATGGTTCTCAGGTATCTTCACAGCCCTGGTAGACTCAGTCAGTCCCCCATCAGTTACTGCAAACTGGGTCAACAAACCCTTTGGAATCTCATTCTTCACAATAACAAAGTAATTATTTATTTTTTTACATGTCTTTTTTTTTATGTCTTTTCGATATAAAGTTGTTTATTAACCAGACAGAGTGGCAGACAAAAGGAACCAATAATCAGCCAAACCGATGCACTTTAGACCAAAACGCCATAAACTTGCCATGGTGTTCCCAGTGACGAGTCATTTAGAGCAGTAACTTTTGCAAAGAAGGCATCTCACCTGTTACTCTTTGCGTTTTGCATGGAGGAGTGTTTGCATCAGAGGGCGGCTGTGAAACTGAAGCGGAGGAATGTCAACCAAACATATCAACCTGCCGCTCAAGAATCAAATCCATTTTGTTCAGAAAACGGGTCTGACTGAGGAGGACAGCTGAGCTTGAGCGTGCTCCTTTACCTTTGGGCCTTTTGGTCCTCTTCTTGGTTCTGCATGCCAGGTTAACTTCCTGTTTCTGCTGGAGGCTGCCCGAGTGCTCTGCCGAGGCACCTGATGCGCAGGAAAAGAGGAAGTCAGAGTCGGTGCAGAACCCAAAATTGACCATGCTGACATAAAAATCTTGGCCTTAATCCATATTTCCCAAGACAGAACAGAAAACGGAACAGACTCAAACGCAAAACAGTGCTGAGGGTCAAATGTCTCCATTTTTATAGCAACAAATGTCAACATGTCATATCACACGTTTGGATCAGTTTATCTTTTTTTGCATGTAGGGTTAAGGGTAGAGACGATGTTGAGAGTTTCCTTTCTACCCTTTAAAGTGAAAATAACGCTCCCTTACTGGACTTGGGGTCATCTTCCCAATTCAACAGTGGATCACCAAAGAGCACATCTGTGTCTACGGAAGAAAAAGCAGAGAAACGATCAGACCGCATTTGTGATCTACCAAGCAGGTGTCGGCTGCAGTGACGTTTTCAGGGATAAATTACTTTATTTTACTAATTAACCATGGCTGTGCCCCACCCCCAATAAAAAGCAGGTGAGCATAAACAGATACGCTCATGCGCAAAGTCAAGCAAGCAGATCACTGATATCACAAACAGGATATTAATGTTAGATTTCTGCTTAGCAAGTTGCACCTTGATGTGAGGCCATTAATGTACAACGAGCTGCCTCTAAAGCAGGTGCACTGGGCTTGTGGTCACATCGTAATGACCCGATTCAAACTAAAAAAGGTATTCTTCACCGCAGGAGGTGCAACCCGACAACTTAAGTTTAGGACATTGGAAGCTTTTTTGTTAAGATTACAACATTTATGATGGACCGGGCAGCCAATGGCTTACGTGTCCCATCAAACACTGTCTGAAACTTACCGACGATGTCGCTCAGGAAATCTTCATTGAAGAATTCGGATAGATCTTCTGCAACAGAAAAAAATAGTTTTTTGGGTTTTTTTGGCCCCTGGCTGCTTTAACCATTTAGGTTACACGCCGAGTGTTTTGAAAATGTCCGCTAGCTTGCCACTTTGAAAACGTGATAAAAGACGTATTGAGCAGGTGGACATTAGTTCAGGCCCAAACCCAGGTAATCATCTGGCTTGGTCACACGTGGTAGCTCCTCGGCCCATTCACAAGTTTCTATGACACTGATGTCCACTCTGTTATCAGTACTGACAGCACTTGCCTGTTCTGTGTAGGATCATGGAAAAGCAAAAAGAGGTTGTCTCACCGGTTTCAGTTGAGGCTATTGTAGGAAAACCCCTTAACCATGTTACCCCTTAACCACTTAATTTGTGACTTCCTAAAATGCTGCTTGTGCATGTGTTATCAGTTTGAATTGTTAAGATAAAGTTATGTAACGCTGACCTGGTAAAACTCCAAATTCAGGAGAGATGCATGGGTCTTCACCCATATCCTGCATCCTGGTACCTGCTAATTACAAAAGAATAACGATGCATGAAGCCCCTAGCTGTAAACATGCTGCATGCGAGCTAAAGAAACCACTAACCTGGCTGATCTGCAAGGTCAGGGCAGGTGGGTGGGTCTTCAAAGTTATCCTGCATTTTTGGACCTGATACCACGGAGGAAACGAAAAGTTCAGTTAAAGAAATGTGCTCATTTCACAGGCATGCTTAATAAGCACTGGATCCCAAAAACCAGACTCTCACACACCTTAGGCAAAAAAATAAAATAATAATAATAATAATAATAATAATAATAATAATAATAATAATAATAATAATACTAATAATAATAATAATTTTAACATGGCTCTGCCTCTAGTCAACCTGTGTTGCCCTGGCAGATATTTCATTCTGGAACGAGGAACGCTCACACAGAAAGCCACCAGGCAGGCAACTGAACCGGAACCATCGCACCCACATGCCACCAAAATATTGAGCACTAAATGTTGCTGATGAGTCGTTTTAAGTACGATTTTAAGGTAAAATGAAAGATAAAGTGAGACGCTTCATTAGTTTCAGGTTTCCTCTGTTGCGCGTGCATAACCACACAAATATTCCACCGTTATTGTAAACTAACCCTTTGACAAACTTAAGTGAAAAATCATTTTCGATCAGTATTTTGAATGTTGTATTTTGACGTCAAGGCACAAGCGCTGTGAAGGGGTCTGATTTTGAAGTCTATACGCGTCTGCTTAACACGTGTTTACAGCCGCCCATCTGCACCACCATGATCTCTATTGTCTGTTTGGCGTTGTCGCAACACGAGCGCGCACAGGAAAAGTACGCTTAACTGCCCTACACAACAATATCTGCAGTACTCAATACACGCAAACACACACACACACACACACACACACACACACACACACACACTCTTTAGTCGTTATGCCATGCTTTGGTAAAGACATAGAAAACTCTTTTTTTTTGCTCTAGTCTATTTAAACGAATTTAACGGGACTACAAGCAAACCTCAAACTAATACAAAATGATGCGAGGATCAATTTATACATGCGATCACCACAAATGATACTAAAAACGCGCCCATGGTGCACTGTTCTCGACGCTTTATCAGATCACGCATTACGCACTTTGGAAAGACACGCACAAACTTTCTAATTTCAACAGTACCTGTTCGCTGTGACCAGTTCCTAATGGTCCTGATTCCCCGGTTCGGCAGCGTCCGGCCGACCTGCACCTAACCCAGACTGTCCGGACCAGCCTTCCCTGCTGGGACTTTTACTTTCAGTTTACAAGCGCCGAAACGCCTGCCAGGCTTGTTTTGGCGCAGCTGCCTTTAAAGGAGCGTACCACTTTAGATAAGGGCCAATACTGAGTTCTCTCCTCCACCCGTCATCTCTGTCTCGTCTTTTCAATCACCTTAAACATGCATGAGCAACGGTCCTGGAACAATACTGCAAAAGTACCCAAAACTCGTGAGTTAAAAAAAAAAAAAAAAAAAAAAAAGCACATGTGAAAGTAAAAGCCCCTCATACAAACTGGTCTAGGCACATCAGAGGTAATATCTGAAAATGAAAGATGTGATGATTCATGTGTGTGAGCTGCATGTCTGAGGTCAGATGCCAGAGCAGATGAGGTCAGAATGAAAGATCTCTGGCTATCACTGGATCTAACCTTGACTGCATGGGCGAGTTACTCATAACAAAACCAAAACTAACCAGCACCAGGCCAAACCCTGCTCTGGCATTTGCCCAACCTATTCTGCCGGGATACACGGGGATTTCAGTGTTGCTTTCAATGGTGAAAATGATCAGCATCTTCTTCAGAGGAGTGCCTTGAATGTGTGCAAACGCCCCCTTTTGTTACCTGAGGAATCCTCAACACTTCCAAAACTTTCCAGGCCAGCGCTTAACCAGCCCAGGCTGTGCGTCGCCATGTTGAAATGTGCCTCCAGCACATCCGTGTCTGTCCCAATATGATCCAGTCCAATCAATCGCAGGTTTGCAGAGGATTCGGGTCCTTTTGTGCAAGTGGACGGGAACCCGGGTTCTGTAGCCATCGCTCTGTTCTGGCTGGTTACAAAGACTGGTTCCGCTGAAGCCGTCAGAGGCAGTGGGAGTCTCTGTCCTCTGTCCCAGCTCTGCCACAGAGGGATGCTTAGCCTTCTCGCCACCTGTCCCACCTGCTCCAACCACCTCTGCTCTGAATTCCCCTCATTTATTCCTCCACAATCGGGGCGGGGCGCTACCGAACTTCTTGGCAACTCCTTTGTTTTTTCATGGCAACGCCAATCACGCATGAAGCCGTCCATCAGTGGATCTCGTTCCAGTCTGGTCTGGCTGCACCGGTTGATGCTACGGTCTGCCAACACCTGGCTGAGGCGCTGAGCGCAGTTTGGCTTCGGCTGATCCATCAGAGCAAGACGCGGCGGGACGATTGGCCGTGTACAAGCCAGTACACGCAGACCAAAGTTGTTGCCGTAACCCTCAGAGGTGATTTGCTTCAAGGAGGGCTTGGATCTCTGCAGGGGGGTTCCCGGGTCAGAGCGGCACGCGGCCTGTCCAGAACTCGTCAAGCCTTGCCATGAAGCCGATGTCTGCGTCGTGGTCATGGGCATCTGCCCCAGAGAGGTGGTTATGAGCACTGAGACTCTGAATCGGCTGAAGAGGCGTTTTCATGAAGAGGGAGGTGTTTGTTTTGGCTGGATGGGAGGGGGG
>BJFM01001929.1:56465-68671 GCA_016586285.1 Arothron firmamentum | reverse complement strand
CTCACTCTGTTTAATCTCATGTAGTCTGTTGGAAGGCTTTACTTCATGAGATTACCTGGGTCCAATAGAATTCAAACATATTTAAAATCAATATTAATGCAGATTAAAAGTACTAAAACAAGCTAAATCAGGATATCCCGAAGAGCAGAGCCATTCTAGATTAGTTTAGAGACACAACTGCCTTCTTCAATATGAAACCATAACCAGGTTCACAGCCACATTCCACATGCTCATTACTTCATTTTACCGAAGTCAGAACTTTACAAATGAAACTACAGCGACAATATCAAGTACACTGTAAAGTTGGTTGCTCAAGTACTTAGTCAGAAATGAAATCATGTTTTTATAAATATCTAGCAGTGAATGAGTCTCTGGTACCACTACAGACTATATTCAGAAAATAACTAAATAAATAAATGACTGGTATGAAGAGAAGAAATAAGGAAGTGCCATGTGCAGTTTCCTGTTCAACTGCTAGACTGAGAAACTAAAACTCAGAAGTTTTTAAATGGCTGGCATGAGGGCGACGATGTATTCACACAATGTTGAAAAAAGCTTCTTTTCTTTCTTTTTTTTTTTTAAACATATCCTGTCTGTGACAACTGTGCCAAAGTGATTTGTTTTTGTCTTGTATGGAGGGTCCAGTCACTCGTTCAGCAGTACTGCTGCTACTGTTATGTCAGGTAGAGAATAGTCCAAGCAAATTCATCAAAACCTATGGATATGCATAATTTGGAGAGGGAGGTCACAGAGACCATTACACGAAGAATGAAAATCTCTTCTAAGAATTACACAACAGACCTTTTGGACACTGACCATAAAAGATTCTGTACCTTTTTATGGGTTTTCTTTTTAACAGGTTGCTTATTTTTACATTTAAATCAAACCTTTTAAATTGATGAAACACATGCATGGAAACACTTTCCATGAAGTAAATTGAGACTGGAGGGTGGGTGATGGTGGGTCAGTGGGGGTATAAAGTGTGAGAAACGGTGTGATTCTGGTTGCTGTTGTGTCTCTGAGCAGGATGCAGAAAGAGTTTCACATGTATTTTCTTGCTAACCCTGGAGGAACTATGATTATACTGCTGTATACAAAAGAGCAAGACAATTGCACAAATAGCCTACAGTGGGAGTACAGACCGTGATCACGCTTCCTGTAGCATGACTGTAAACAAAGCTATTGGCATTAATTATGGGTTTCTTTTTTAAATTGAATTAACATGAAGATAGACAACAATTAATTAAAGTGGGTAGCATATGACAGCAATTTCAAACTGCAAGAATTTTCCAAAATACAAAATGTATTAATTTTTTGATTAAACATTAACTCTCTAGGTACCTACATCTTAGAGATTACTTTATGAAAGAGATCAGGATGAACCCCCACTGGAGAAGTGAAATGTGTGATCCAAATCACAATCAATACTTAGAAAGAAATCAAACTAAGAGTTATATTTGGATTATAGAAAAAAAAATTAAACACACACTCAAGTAAATGCATAAAAGAAAAATAGGAATCGGAAATTAAGATTAAAATCACAGAAACATAGAGGCTAAGCATGTGGAAAACACATCACACACCCACTCGTTTGCAGATCTGGAGGGAGTTTTCTGAACCTGATACATTGATTATACACAAGGTCAAGAGTAAACGGCTGAACAGAGTTATGCCTTGTTGGAGAGACTGCAGAGTAATGAACATGGATCACTCACATATTTTTTGGAAATGATAAAATGATAAAATAAGACGGCACTGTAGCATGTTACATGGTGCATTGTTGAAAATACTTGAATATAAGATTCCTATGACTTGCACTGAATTTGCGTAGGCAATGTGAAGAAAATATACAAGTCAGATACTTGGAAAAAGTATGACTAACGGTATAGGAAATGAGGAAGGAAAAACATCCCTACGGAGGGTTTAGTGGAGGCACGTTCAGGAAATTTCCACAATGCAAAAAAAAAAGAAAAAAAGACACAACGCTGAAAGCTACAGGAAGCTCAGTTTGAAGAGAAACAGGTGAGATGGACAATATCTTTGATCAATCAGCGACAAAACACAAAACTCGATTCAGGAAAATATAATGGAATGTAGACTGATTGCTAACATAGTAACTCCAATGTGTTTATACATTTTTTTTGTCTTTATTTGTATTAATTAAGGCTTTAAATCGTATACGGGAAAAATTCTGGATAACAACTAAAGTGACAAAAACAAAAAATGATGGCATAACTATAACGTAAGGAAAATTAGACTGTAAGCAACTCTTGATACATTTAGCAGGCAGGTATTAAAATGAAGTCCCATTTTGAAGTTCTTAAGTGAAATCTTAACCAATCATGTGCACTTTCTCTGTATCTGTAATGTCAAGAGGTAAAAATTGCAGAACAACCAGTCAAACAAGAAAGTAAACTTAGTAAGAGCTATTCCAAGAAGACACGGCAAGAGATGCCGTCCTTTGGAACCTACGGGCCACAGGACAGGATTAACAAATGCTTCCAGGTTGTTGATATCAAACTGACAATTCCGCTCTGATATGAACCTCTGTTACAGTGTGAAGCCATGTTGAGATACTGCAGCTGTCTACATGCTGACCGCTTGTCTAGTCTTTAAACCTGACACATTCTTGTACATGAAAAAATCACAGATGAGCACTTTGAGGAACAGTCGGAGAAGCATATCTGACAACATCTACTGCATCCCGTTAAAAAGACCTGCGGTCAGTTTGAACTTCAGCAGATCACCTCAACATCATTTATGCATTTGTGTTACGGATTTGCAGAGTTAATGAAATGACCCGTGAGAATTATATCCCAGGGATGATAATTATTCATGGCTAAAGCCTCTAAATATCTAAGATAATCATAGGCGAGGTTCAGCAGCTGTCAATCACGATATTTGATAGATCAGCAACAGGAATCACATGACCATATATCAATATAATAAAATAAAAAAGAAGTTTTGCCAGGAAAGTTTTATTTGACATGTAGTTTGTGTAATTTAGTAACATGAAGGAGCAGAACTGACTGCCTATACTGCCGTTTCATCAGTTTTATGATGATCATGATTTTGTTGTTGATTTCTGTCTGGTCCCCTCAGTGCAAGAGCAAAAATGCTCGAAGAAACAAACACGGGTATTAAAACTTAGCCTACAAACACATTCAGTTGTTTCAATTTAAAGATTCTGCTTGGTTTTTGTCAATGCTGCTCTCATTTGTATCAGAAGTTAAGGCATCTACCACGTTGATGGTCATCATCACCTTCAGGTGGCGCTCTGCTCGTCTGTCACTCGGTTGGAGCAGTAGTCCTGAATACCTGGTGTGGGAGAAACGCATGCAGATATGTGTCAATCAGACAGATATGTATATGCTATCATATGTTTCTACACTTTAACCCGAAAATGCAAGAATACTCAGTTCATGTGGATATTCATTTATTCCTCTTTAAATGACTGCTTCCCATTTGTGAAGCAATAACTTCTCCTTTCAGAAAATTTCACCTGATATTGTGACATTAACCAAACCAACATCTCGTCATCAAAACACCAGACTTCCCTGAAAGTCTATATTTTCTCTAATTTGTCTGGCATTTTTAATAAAGAGGATTCAGAAAATGCTTGTGTGTGCACTTCAGGAAGGGAAAAAGAAAACTCACGCTGCACAATATTCTGGTAGGCTTTCGCAGCAGGAGAGTCAGGAACCTCTCTGAGGAAGGACATTCCCTCATCACAGCTTCGTGCGATCCTCGGGTCAAGAGGAACTTTGCCAAGCAATGGTAAATTTAAATCAGAACACATGCGCTCAGCACCTCCACTGGTCGGAGGGAAGATCTGTGACATATTCTACAAAAGAGCAAAGAGGCCATCAACACCTTTTCTCGTGTAGTACTGAGATGATTCTGTGCTGGGGTCATGGCTGAGATATTAAAACAGCAAAAAGTCCAACAAATTACAGACCCACTGATGTGAGTGTAAGTCTGGAATTTACAGAGGGCTACTCGGAGCAGAGGCGACGCTGGTGTGTTCCCCATGGCTGCACACCTTTGGTTTGAACTATTTTCAAACCATCAAAAGCACACATCTAAAATGGTAACTGTAAAAAACAACAACCACTGAAATTCCCTAAAGTTCCTGGTTCTCTGAATGTGTCTGAACCACCCACAGTCCCATGTCAGACCCTAGAGATCATAGCAATGGAGTGTAAGAATGCAGCTGTGTGTGTGTGTGTATTTGTGTGTGTGTGTGTTTATGTGCTTAATTCCTGTTGACAAATAAGAGATTCTTAATTAAGCTTTAACCTTGCATGAAGGGCAAACAAAGCCACTCATGTTCTCCACCACGCCAATGATTGGCAGCTTGACCTTCTGACAGAACCTGATCTCCTTTCTCACGTCCTGCAACGAAACCTCCTATAAATGAAGATAAAAGCACCAGTTAGTGAGTGAGACAATGCGATTAGCCCAGGTGTCCTTTTGGAGTCCTCCTGCTGTCATGGCTCCCTTCAGGAAAACTATAAATACAGGAAGAGCAGTACCAACCTAATTTTCTTTGGCTAGAAGTAGATCTTTTGCTGTGGTAACAAACAGCCCTGTTTGGGTAATGCTCACCTTGTTACAGATTAGTCAGTGCTAAAGAAATGAGGAAGTAATCCAGTTCAAGCATCAGGAAGTGTTTAATCAAATAAAGCTCTCAAAGAGTATAGCAGGGTGGTTTTGAGAACATCAGGAGCCACACCTAAATCGTGACACTTTTCAGTTGTATTGCACAGCGCAGCTACAGTCTACAGGTTAGTATATCACAGTCTGGTTGTTCTGCCTTGGGAAAATGTCCTAATTTACCTGTGAAGTTATCATTAACAAACCAGGCAAATGGCAGTATTTGGCTGTTTTGTTGCCATGACATAATGCATTCTTTTGCCCGTTTTTCCAGTTTGACTGAACTGTGTAATAATTCATTTGGATCCTTCAATAAAATGATTCATAAGATCATTTTCAGGCTTTCATGCCTTTTTTAAACTGAAGTATATGTTCTGTATCATTTGTTGCAGAACATGAAGAACCTGGACTGAGATCAGTTGTTAGACAAAAGATACAACTTTAATGATGATAACATCATTTATGAAAGTAATTAGTTAGTCAGCAGGAAACGTTGACTAACTTTGCCTCTGTGCTTCTTTGTGAGTTTGTTAAACGATAGTAAGCGTGATTATTACTAGGTCTCATTCGGGGAAATGAAAAACGATCAAGTGAAGCACAATAAGGGGAAAAAGTACCCAGCAAGGGAATTTCCAACCAACGCCTCTGCTGTCAATGTTTCAGACTGCAGGGACTTCCACACACAACGGGTGTGTGTACAACCTACCTGTGGTGTAGTGATAATTACAGCTCCGTCCACGTGGGTGGAGCTCAGGTACTGTACGATTGATAAATGCTCATCTGAGGTCCCAGGGGGCGTGTCCACGACAAGGTAGTCCAGATCACCCCAGTCGACGTCCCTCAAAAACTGCTTGATCATCCCTGCCGATGTACGCAGGAAAATAAAAGTAAATCCACGTGTGTGTGCACTCTCGAATTTACCATTATTTTCCTCATATAACCACCAACTGTCCGTGACTGACACCCATACACAAATAAAAGAACCTTTTCAAGGTTAGTTTGGTGATGAATGACTGAAATAGTACACCGGATCTCTCATTTGTCTGAGCAAAAATACACATTTTTGAAACAAATATAAACACATTCACACCATTCTTCTTTGGTCCTCTCCAGATCACAGCATCATCAGGGCTGCTGAGCAGGAAGCCGATAGACATGACTGCGAGGTTCTCATCCACGTACTGAAACACACACACACACACACACACGCATACAAACGCAACATAAATATGATGCTGACTAAATAGCATAAAATTTAAAGCTAGGACTCACCACAGGAGACCAGCCAGAGCCGCTCTGGTGCACCTATGCACAAAAAGAAAGATCATTTTACAGTGCCAGAGTGCACAATGTCCTTCACGCAACAAATAAAGTAAAATATAGAGCAAGAAAACCCAGGACTGAAGACTGCGACCGAGACATCTCATACGTACAGTAGCAGTAGTCACAGCAGTAGCTGTCTGGCATCTGCTGCCCAGACTCATGTTTATATAGCTCAAACCCAATAATTATTTTAAAATGCAACAATCTCAAAAAACATTAAACATTTTGCCACAACTCACCTGTTCACCCTCTAAGCCCATTATCCTTGGAATGGATGGACCACAGATATCTACATCCAACAGAGCCACCTAAGAAGAGAAAAAAGACTTTCCATCTCTTGCATATGTTTCCAACACCGTCCTAATATTTATTAAAGAATAAACTAAGAATTTTGTAGCATTGTCAAGAGCAACCCCGACATTTTATAATTTCAGATCGTCACTGCCCTCTAGTGGTGTTTAGATCACAACAGAGCAAAACTTTTAAGCTAACTGAAAATAACTAGATAGTCCCCCCCAACTCATTATGAATGACCACTGTCGTGTTATATTACCTCCTTTGTGCTGTCACTTGCCAGAGCATGAGCCAGGTGAGCACTGAAGGTGCTCTTTCCTACTCCTCCTTTTCCAGACAATACGAGGATCTTGTGTTTGACTGTTGACAACTTGGCCCCGATCTCTGCTATAGCTGGAATAAATAAAATGAATTGAGGGGATGACAAATGACTGATTCACAGCTAAAAAGTATTAATTTTCCCTGTCAATGTGAATGAATTAACTATTTCAGACTAAAAGTTACACCAAGCGTCCAGCCTGTAGCGTGTGTCTCTGTAGTGTATCTTTGTTACCAGGGTCAGGGGCCTTGGTGGCTCCAGAAGCACACATCTTCTGGTTGGGACAGCCTTGACATGAGGATGATTTTCCAGCTTGATCACTGGTGGTACCTGGACAGTCTATTAGAAATTGAACAGAATTATTTATCAATACAGTTTTTTTTATTTATTTGATCAGTAACTAAAAATGTTTGAGCAGTAAAACCTTATATAAAATGATTGCAACCTGTTATTTTTTTTTTTAAATAAATAATGGTCATTGTCATTGTCATTTTAAACTTGAATCCAAAATGAACCGTCACAATGACGCAGCAACATTTAATGCTGTCCTTACTGTGTCACTTCACACATTTGGTTTACGGAGCCTCGGGATATACAAATATATAATTAAAATAAAAAGGACAATTGTCATTTTTATTTATTTTAAGTTGAAGTTTAAACTTCATCTGTTCATTTCATCAGGGAGACGAGGTAGAAAACTAAGACTGCCCCACTTTCATTTGTTGTTTGTTCCAGCTTGTAGAATGAGTTAAGATTAACAATTTCCTTTCTACCTTTAGGTACCGGCTAAACTACATATTAGAAAATACAAATAAGCCATTGCCACTACGTTGCGTAGTTGTTGGTTTGTTTCGTTTCTTTCAATGAGGACCATGCCAATTTTAAAAAAAGACAACAGAACAGAAATATCTTCGCTTCACTGTTGTTCATAAGATTAAAGAAATATATATTAAAAAATCTCCGAAATTTTAATTAAATACTCACGTTCTGGTGCATTATCTGGTACGTCTGCCATTTTTGTACTGAGTCCGTCTGTAAAATGATTCCCCAAAATCAAAAGTTCCGGAAACGCACAACAATCTTGATTTATCGAAACAGGAAAGGGCATATTCTTCATAAAACCGAATACTGTAATACTTTTGAACTTTTTTAAATCTGTTAAACTCCAGTCTGTTGTTATTGTATCGCTTTATTGTGTCAACTCTCATTGTCAGAAGAATTATTTCAGATTAGAATGTACTTTATAAAATAAGGAATAACAAAACGTTTTTGAAAATAACCACAACCATTAAGTCACTAAAACCAACTTTGTCCATTATGAAAACACACAAATGCGTTTTGTGTAGTGTAGTGTATATATATATATATATATAATTTTTTTAAATTTGTTTATATTTTTAATGGCCTAAATGTGTGAACAATCTTATGAACCTTTTTAAACAACGTAACTGGTAAGTCATACACCATGTTGTGGTGTAATTATGTTTTTATTTCAGAATTTTATTTAACAGGTACATTTTAATCCCATGAGTGTGCTTAAAACCTTAAACTTACCTAATCTTTTGGTGTTTGACTGGAACTGGGAATTGCCACAAGGTAGAACATCTAACCAGTGGGTTTTAATCTACAGTTTAAAACATATCAGATGGGATTTTAAACCCAATTAAGCATCGTGGGAGATCATATTAAGTAAAAGTGCACCTGTTTACTCCAGGACTGATATAGTTTAGCTTAAACTCTTGCAGGAAAAAAGTGAAAAAAAGTTAAACAAACACGGTGAAAAGACACAAAATATGAACAATTACTGTAGACCAGGACCTCATCCCTTAAGGCTGGACGGCATATAACAAAAGTGCAACAGGAAGAAGTTGCACAAGAGCTCTTTTATCTACCTCTATTGGGTGGTTCCTCTGACATTTCTCAACACTTTTTCATGAAAAACTTTTAGCTGTGCAAAGTAATGACGCTCTGCAGACTCTCCAGAAATGCACTATAGCTTCTGCACACTCAGACGATGCAGTATGATCACAAATGAATGCATAACCAACGGTTATAAAAACAGGATTGTTGTTTGTCTTGTAAATATAAATATCCTGAAGGTAAAGGCTCAGTGTTGACACTGAAGTTAGCTAGAAACCATAAAATATGACTTGAGGACTGTTTTCTGGTGGAGCAGGAGTGGAAAATCAAGTTGGGTTATACATATTTATTATTTAAGTATTTTATTGCATATAAAAATATAATTTACAGACTCGCACATAACATTAGTAATCTATTTTAGCTTGACATTAAATACAATAAAAAAATACATAATATTTGTGTCACATGGAATACATGAATCTAATTGACCCAGAATATGTGTGTGCTACATGTGCAATGCATCAGTGTCATTTTATATATGAGTTTTTAAACGCCATCACGTATGAAATCTGAAACCTCTCCGACACATGCAGAAGTAACAGTTCACTTGTCCGTCATGGTGTCAGACACCATTTTGTCCGTTCAGCAAGTGTTGGGTCAGATTCTGGTCACTGAGTTGCTCAGCACAAAAGTTAAGCCTTCTATACACAAACTGTCATCACGCTGACAGTGAGCACCTCATCCTTATGAAGATTAACTGAGGTGTGTGTGCGTGCGTGTGTGTGTGTGTGTGTGTGTGTGTGTGTGCGTGTGTGTGTGATGGACAGATATCGGCCGTATCACACAGCCAAAGAGGAAGAAGTTTATTTATAGGAAAGAAGGATGGGTGTGACCTGTTGGTGCTGTTACTGTAACAACCTCTATGAATATGATAATGCTTGCCTGGGTTTTTGTAACCTTTAAAAATGTGAAGTTTTCATTTCTTGTCCTTTTTTCCAAGATTGAAATACAAACCATCATTAAATATTTGAAACATTATATACTTTATCTCAATGTGTGGTGATTTAATTCAAGTCTATATTGTCCTCTAAGCATCCTGATCCTTTGCGAAAACAGCACCGTACTTGGATTACCTCAATGTTGGTTTGCACAATGCAAAGTAACTTGAACATGCAGTTAGACGTATTTGCAGTAAAAGTTGACAGAGTCAACATTTTTGAGTGATGATTTATCTATTTATTTGTGTGTCCCAGTCGCTAACCGTTCGCTAGCCATCCTTGAGATGCTAAGCTTGGTCCATCTAGCGGGATAAAGAGCCACCTCCTATCTTTTTCTTTCTATCTCTTTCAAATTCTCAGCTGCTATGGGGTCATGGGGGTCTTCCCCTCTGAGACTATTTGAAGTTTTAAATGCACCTTGTCAGACCCCACGCTGGTGTCTGACCAGTTGATCTGTCAAAGAATTCGACAACTGTGTGAAACGTCACCTGTTTTAAGACCTCTGAAGGTCCCTGTCTAACCCAGGTGCCCAGGTGAACCCTGAGCAACACCACCGTAATGTGAATTCTTCATCTGTGTCACAGAGAGTCAAACTGTCAGCCACGGTCGTGGATGTATCCCAGGCCCGAATCTTGCACGATACAGTATCTGCATGTCCTCACGTTCGCTTTATATGAGACTCTTTTCCTTCCAGAAAAATGTCTTCGAAAAAATAGAAGTTGATGTGTTGTTGTAAGTCTCTTATAAATGAAGGATATTGTGCAATGTATTTGTGCGGAGGACTCAATGTTTTGTCATGGATACAGGCCCCCTGCCAACAAAGCTAATATGAATATTAAGCCACATTTGTTGACTATTGACTTCAATAGCTGGCCTGATTGATCAAACCCAATATGTAACAAAGTTGCTTCTTCCATCCAAACTCAAAGAGTTCATGCTACAGCCATTGGGTGGTGTTGGCTGATAGTTGGCTGGGTAGTGTCTTCGGATGTCCCTGCAGGCTGCCTGAACAGAACAACCATTGTTATCTACCCGCCTGGGATTATTATCTGTTTATGTGTCGGACAATGAAAATATTTCAGCCCCAAGGAAGGGAAGTCGTGTGTGTGTGTGTGTGTGTGTGTGTGTGTGTGTGTGTGTGTGTGTGTGTGTGTGTGTGTGTGTGTGTGTTTGGGTGGATGGGTGCATGTATGTGTGTGTGAGTGTGGGTGTGTGTGCGTGTGGGTGTGTGGGTGTGTGTCCACGCGTCATTGTGTGCCACAGTGTTTATGTCAAGGAAAGAAGATTAGCCGCACTTACAGGCTATCTCTGGTCACACAGCAAAACTGACAGACAGCTGAAAATCAGCCAGTCATGACAGTTATCATTTACAAATCAAGTTGAGTTTCACTGGTGTTTAGTATCAAAGTTTTTGAAAATTGTTCATCCACCTTCTGTTAGTCAACACAGGAACGTTGGTGATGGAAAAGAGAGAGAGGTGATTGAATGTGAGACTAATGGTGGTTGTCCTATCTGCTCGTTTCCTTGTTGACACGAGGGCTGCTGCACCCTGTTTGTTTGTTTGTTTGTGTGTGTGTGTGTGTGTGTGTGTGTGTGTGTGTGTGTGTGTGTGTGTGTGTGTGTGTGTGTGTGTGTGTTTTCAAGAGACAAAATTATGGTAACCACAAGAATGCTGGGACAGCTATGTTCAACTAAAAGTTCCAGTGAGTTTTAGCAGCATCTAGTGGTGACAATTACAGATTACCTGTATAGCAAACTTACAGTTGCTGCTGCAAAACAAAGGATTCTTTTCCATCTTAAATCTGCCCCTCTGCCATTAGTGTCTGGTGTGGGCAGGTGTTTAAACAAATGAATGTAAATCCCAGCATGCAAATTCCATGTAAAATAAGATGTGTTTATGTGCCATCTTTTGTTCTTTACCAAATGTGGTCAGGTTACCTGGACTTGCCACACCCTGGACAGGGTCTGCGAATGTGGGGGAGGGTGGAAAAGAAAGAAGAGTGAAAGCAGGTAGAGGAAAACAACAAGTGCAAGGACTTGTTGTTTTCTTTTCTGTTTGTTTTCTTATTAAGAGATCATCCACGGGCTGTTGGTGTAAGCGCAGCGTCGGTGTGTTCAGTCAAATTAGGAAGCGATCCTCACTGTTGTAAAAAGACCACCCTTTTGCATTTCAGAGGGTAGTCTCATCATCTCCGGTATTCTTCATCCTCGCATGCTTCTGTGACATCACCCTGGTGTGAGTAATCCCCACAGGCCATATTTATCATCTATGACTGGAAGACATTTGGAAAATATCTGGAAAATTCAAAATATTCCTGTGTGCTGTTCAAGCTAGCGCGCCCACCAGCTGAGGAGGGGAGAGGGCTGCAGAAGGCAGTTTTAATGTCAGCCTTGTTCCATGTCTTTCTGTCTGAATAATGTTCTGTGTGTGTGTGTGTGTGTGCGTGTGTGTGTGTGTGGGTGTGTGTATTCTGCAGTAATATCGCTGTTGTCCTTCACTATCCTTCGCTTCTGTATGTGTAGTTTTTCCTGCGCTCATCAATCTGCCTCCTGCCGATTAGTGTACAGTAGCAGGCCTGCCACACACACACACACACACACACACAAACACACACGAACACACACACACACAAACACACGAACACACACACATGCGCACACATCTAGAGCCAGACAGGAAGCCACCCCCGTACTTCCCCTGTTCCTGTTCTCACAGCATCCCAGCATGATGGTGTGTGTGTGTGTGTGTGTGTGTG
>BJFM01001929.1:32941-52672 GCA_016586285.1 Arothron firmamentum | reverse complement strand
CCCCCCCCCCCCACACACACACACACACACACACAAAGTAATCTACGTCATGGGACTTCTTATGCATATTTGTGCTCATTCATGTGTTTCCTGCTTGCATAATTTGGGTGTCAGTGCTCTCCCCTTGATCCACATCATATTTTTAACTGTCAGCTCAGCAAAAAACTGGCAAGTTTGATTGGAGAATGGCTCAGTGTCTCTCTAAATGAGCCATTTCGAGCCGGAGATCAGGCAGCGCTGCGCTGATCTGCGGCCCGGCTCCTTAACTGCAACACCCTGGGCCTGACTTAGCCTCGCATCACGCCCTCAGGCTAAACCGCCTCATGAATGACAAACATGTGCAAATATTCAAGTTACCTCGACATCTTTTATCCAGCAGCTTATCCTGCTGCAGCTTGCCGGCCCTTCTTTCGAGGGTAGACTCAGGTCTGCGAAGGCCCTCTGAAAACGCTCGCCCGGCATCGATCAAGTTGCTCCGGCCTCCCGTCCAGCCGTTTGGACTGAACAGAGTGAACGCACATTTGTGCCTGCGAGGGTGCACAGGGTTTCTCTCTGTGTGCTCTCCGTAAATACAACGGTGTTTGGTCACAGGCATGGCTCCAGGGAAGATGGCCTTTTTGTGTTTTCTGTAAAAATAAGCCATAGATGGGTTACTGGTGTTGTGTACACACACTCATTTGTGCGCACGCACGCACGCACGCACACAATTTGCTGCAATTTAAATCCCTGAAGGCCATGTTTATGGGAAACAGCAAGGCAAACCATGCAGAAATAAAGGAGTTTCAAAGGTCTTGAGACTTTTCGGTGGTTTCTCCGTAAATATTGGACTGCTGGAGACTTGAACACAACTGTAAACTGACAAGGTTTGATTTTTTTGTAAGTTTGTTACATTAACAGTACACTGCAGTGCTCGGTCAACAGCCAGAGGGCTTCACTACAACTGCATTGGTCCGGTGTCTCTCTTCCTGGATGAGCTGTTTCCATGTCCAAAGAGAAGACGAGAGAGAGATGCACAGGGAGTGGGCTATGAGAGAGACGGGGGTGTGGGATTCAGAGGCCCAGTTAAGTCTGTGGCTTTGTGTTTTATGAAAAGAGTAAAAAAAGGACATTAAAAGTCAGCATTTTCCACTAGGCAACTCTCGCTCTCATACACACACAAACACACAGACACACACACAAGCAGACAGACACAGACACACACAAACGATGTCATTCCTGCTCTCCACTCAGCCTCATAATTGGAGGCTGGGGACTCGGCTCAGTACGAGAGTGCAAGTGTGTGTGTGTGTGTGTGTGTGTGTGTGTGTGTGTGTGTGTGTGTGTGTGTGTGTGTTCTTATACTTGCTACATACCAATATACTCATTCTACTAGCAAAGTGAGGACATTTTATTCTAAAAGGCTCTATACTGTATAAACAAAAGTGAAGTGAATTGAATTGAATTGAATTTTGACTGGTCCTCACAAATTCAAAAGCCTATTTGGAGGCTTAAGACTTTTTTAAGGTTGGGGTTAGAACTGGGTTTAGGGTCAGGGTTGGGGTCAGGGGGCGGGTAATGCATTACGCCTGTGAAAGTCCTCAGAAAGATAGAAGTACAAGAATGTGTGTGTCCACCTGTTGCCTGGTGTCAGGAGTGACCATCGGTGGTCCCTCTGCAAGGCTACTTATTTAGTTTGACTCCTCCAGGGAATTTGGTGTGTTTAAAAGGATCTCAGCAGGCCTGCGTCAGCTCAGGCCGGAGGAACGCTCCAGCTCCATGATCCACTCATTGATTCTTCATCACGTCGCTGTGAGATTAGAGTGACGACATCAGGAGAATCCTCAAATAGTGATAGTACATCTGGATTATATTTAACCTGTCCTGTGAGGGAAATCCTCCTGACTGATCGGCATGCACAGATTTCTTTGGGGCATGTTTCTCCAGTAGAGGTTTTAGGTTGACTGGAAGCGCGATGGGCCGTCTTGATGACACGGTCGTCAGAGTCGCGTCTGTTGCCGCTTCTAAAAATACACGAGTGTCTCACGTTTCTGCCTATGCTGACCTGACTACTGCAGGTTACATGATGTATGGGATGTTCCAGCGTCTGATGGCAGTGTTTTTGCAGACGGTTAAGGAAACAGATGACTTTTAATGCTGGAGTGTTAGGGTGGTGAACGACTGCTTTTAGCCCTTTTTTCGCTCTCGAGGTTTTCAGTTTACCAGCACTGCTCCAGTGTGATCCCCTGTGTTTTATGAATGAACATGCATTCTTACCGTATGAAGTTTGCCCATTCTTCTTTGTTCTTGCGTGCCCCCTCTTCCGCTCTGGTCCTTTGGCACCTCTCGTCCCCCCACCACAGAAAAACAAAACGATGACCAGCTTCCTCTCGGGGTAGAGAATCTGTTTTTATTGTGACTCCGTTATGGCGTAGACTGCTAATTCCTTTTGTTGTCTGGATTGTGTGTGTGTGTGTGTTTCTGTGTGCCTGTCTGCCCGCATGTGTGCTTTTAAACACGTGTGTGTTGCTGCCCGCTCAGCCTCTGAACATATGCTGTAGTGTTAAAATAACTGTGAGCAGCAACTTTGCTGCTGTGACTGTAGCAGTGTGAGGGCTAATAGGGTCATGCTAGCAGCGTATTTGTACATGCTGAGTCAGTATTTTCCTTATAAATTGGTACTTTTGGTGAAATATTACATCACATTAATGGAATTCATCATGTACACATGTCGCTATGCTAATTATGTGATGTGAGGCCTGTTGTGACTGAGCGGTGAGCAGACTGCCCACTTTGAGGGGTAAACACGCGACACCCACTCAGCAGCACTATCAACACGACCTGGATTAAGGCCTTCAAATCAGTGCAGAGTAAATTTCACACGTCCACATTCCAGCAACTACAAAAGATGCATGAAGTCAACAAATAGATAAAAATGTTACGTACTTGCCTTTTCCCAGCTTTCTCAGCACTGACGGTCGGCCGGTGACAGTTGCAGACAGCTGCCGCACCAGCCAAAAGCCCTTAAACTGCCCTGTCCGACAACCAGCCAACCAGTTAACCCCACAGAAGGGCAGCCATGTTGATCATCCTACTCGCCATCATCCTCTTCCACCTGGCCGCGGTCATCCTCCTTTTAGTCGCCACCATCTACAACGTGAGTATCAAAGGAGTAAACGTCAGAGATCGGAAGTGCGCTCGCTAATCTCCGTGTCCCTGCGTGACGTAGGCGTGGTGGGTGGTGACCGTGGGTGGCAAGCAGGAGGCGATCTTCACTGACCTGTGGTACTCCTGTAACTCCACATGCTATCCTGTGGAGAACAGCCATACTGCCAGTGCAGGTACGCATCACTGAGCTTATGCAAAGTGTTCATCAGATGTTTAGATGAGCTCAAAGAAGGATGAGTGAGAATGATGAGATTGTAGGTTTCCATATGAACCACAATAACTGCCTCTGTGATGTCATCCCCGCCACTGCCAGAGGGCAAATTACAGGTTAACAATGCCTTTGACTTTGGATGTAATGCTCGCCCATCTCTCTCTCTCTCCCCCTTTCTCAGCCTATCTGCAGGCCGTCCAGGCCACCATGATCCTGGCCACCATTTTGTGTTGCATCAGTTTCTTTGTCTTCATTCTTCAGCTGTTTAAGCTGCAGCAAGGAGAGAGATTCTTTTTCACTGCCATCATTCAGCTACTGGCCTGTAAGTGACGCGCATACACCCACCCACACACACAGACACTTAGCGTTAGACAGTACAAAGCGCTTCTCTTCAGCTGTGTCAACAACTGGTTGACTGTATTGATTCCTCTATCTGTCTGCTGCATGAACTTCTTGAACATTGTCTTTTTGTGTCACGTATGGCAAAAACAATCTATTCTAAATTTCATTTATATCCCGATTGTTTGCTGTATATAGAATGTATGAAACAGGTTATTAAATGACCCCGCAGCAAACGTGAACTGAGCCATTCAGCTGTTGATCAAATTAAAACTCCCACCCACCAGTGTGGTACCTCAACCTTCTGACCAGGCTCTATTTCTGCCTCAGAGGGAAGGCCCTGCTCGGATGAAAAGACCAGTTTGTGCTTTTATTTACATGTTTTTTTAAGTGCCGTGTTAGTGTTTATAACCCTTTAACTGGGTGAGTACCGCTGTGCTTCCTGGGGTTTTCCTCCATGTTGCTGCTTGACGTTCTTCAACAGTAGAGTTCAGAATCAGCTAAGATGCTATTGTACCGTATCCAGACCTGAACTACTGTAATACTGATTCGACACAAAGTCCCGTTCACAGCTGATGATGAAGCTAATCTGATCTACTCACCTCCCTTGCTGGTCTCGATGCTACACTAACGTGCTGGCACTCGTTTTCCACTCTGTTCCAGCCGTGTGCGTGATGATCGCAGCGTCCATCTACACACAGCAGAAGGACAGCTTTCACGTGGTGAGCCTCCGGGAGGGCTCCTACGGTGCCTCCTACATCCTGGCCTGGATCAGCTTCCCCATGACTTTCATCAGCGGCGTCTTGTATCTGGTGCTCAGGAAACGCAAATAGAAGGTCGACGCAGCCACAGTCACACACCCCTGTGCCGTTTAAATCTGTTCTCACTGAAGGTGGCAGACGCGCGTGAGGATTCGCTAAACTCTCAGGTGTTCTGTGTGCAGGCCGTTCTTATCTGATTTCTGATTTCCTCCCTCGCTAAAAACACACTGGTAAAGAAAGTTAAAGGTGTAAATTCCCCCTCATCCGATTGATTCATGATCCACATTGATTTTTTCTCTCCTCTCCTGTTGTCGTCTACTGCTTCCAAACATCCGCCAATGTGAGCACACTGGCTAAAACATCCCATCACAATGTGGCTGAAGGCGTCATCTGTGATGGAATCCTTTTTTTCATTTCATTAGGTAGGTTTATTTAGGTAGGGTCAAGACGAGCTGAGACTGGAACTAAAATTCTGTATAATCTTGGCAAGAAGCAGTGGGTGTGGTCTCAGATTTTAACCCTGTTTGTGTTTTTATTTTACTGACCAATGATGACGTGCTGTGATTTTTTTTTTTTAACTTCAGTCAATGATATAGATGCAAACTTGAACCATAAAGGAACGTTTCTCTGTTATTTTTAATGCTTTTGTCAAGCTTTACTGGACAGGTTAAGACTATTTATTGCTTCAGTGCACTGGCCCGTATTTTCACCATCAGGCAATTTTGCCACGTTTTTTTCCTCCTCTGGCCGTCGACCTTCTGTTCTCCATTCACTTTTGCTGTCATTTTATCACCAGTTTCCAGATTTGCTCGGATCTCCAGCCTCTGTAAATCTAACTTTGGGTGCCACAAGGGATCCAAAATTACAGTTACTGTTGCTTAGTGCGGGTTTGAGGGACCGGATATTTGAGGGAGTCCAGCTGGGTGTGAACTTTGCAGCTGCTAAGTGACGTGGGGGCTTTTTGGGCTCGGCTCGGACTGCTTGGCGCTCTCAGAGGTGCACCGGGTTGTGTTTTTTTTTTTTTTTTGTCTTGAGGGCATGTCAGTTACCTAAAAGGACGTGCAAGATGCAGAAAAACTCTTCTTACGTATTGATCGAGACATCGATGCTTGTTGTAAAAGTGTCTTCTGAAGCCTTTTTGACCAAATACAATCAACTTGTGAGATACAGTTTGAAAATGTTTTTTTTTGTGTGTGTGTGAAATACTTTTAATATAGTTTGTAAAAGCGATCCAAACTTTCAAAACAAATGAAGAGACTATTGATTTGGAACTAATATTTTAAGTGTGTATTATTTTACACCTTAACCATTAAGTACAGAAACAACTGTCAGGTCTTTGAAGCAAAAATGGTATTTATTCACTTCTTTTTTTTTTTTCTTCAAAAATGCTTTATGAAGTATTAATTTGATGGAGTCTAATGTAAACAAATGAAGACTTATTCAATGGTAAATGAAGGATTGGTGTTTGTACACGTCACAGGTTCTTCTGCCACAGAGGCTAACCAAACAGCATATTTATTTTGATCTCTGTTGAATCATCTACTTCTGTAAAATAAAACTGTTTTTTGTTTCACGAAATGTTTGGTTGACATTATCAGAAAAAAGGTCCTGAGCTTCAAGATGCAGAATAAGAATAAGAAAACAGTCAGGCACTCCTGAAAAGAACACTGGTGCTAATTAGGCAGATTTGATGCTGGTCACCTCCTCCTGGGCAAAAAATACAATAAATAAGTTGTGTGGTAAAACAATCAAGTATCTTTTTTTCTTACAACAACAATTGACTCTCATAAATAATAAAATAAACTCATAATTTACCAGTGATGCTACAGTAAAAGCTATATTAAAGGTTCTGGTTTAGCTTTCAAATTCTAAATATTTTTCAAACCAAAATTAAAAATGTCAACACGTGAGATGCTCTGCAGATACATCAGTTACTGTGTCCCAGTTTTCTTTAAAAAAAGATATAATTCAGTTTACAAAGATGGTCTTCAGCACCAACTGGAAATTATTAAATGGAGGTGATGAGAGACCTAAAATTATATTTCAGTAAAATATTCATATAACGGTTCTAAATACAAAAACTGAAATGCTGGCGTCTTCCAGAACAATTGTAAGTTAACAACAAAGAGATTTTTGAAATCCTATTTTTAGAAAGATACGGATAAATTTTATTTGCCTGTCAAGTTGTGTTAACATAAAATATGCATGCATCTCAGAATAGTTTCCAGCAGGGGGCGCCAACCCACCCCACAGCTCATTATCAACCGCAAGAAATGAAAAGAGAAGAAGAAAGTGGAGCTACGTATAACATCAGCGTTGGTCACCCGAAATAAAGTTGGGTGAAGGTCAGTATTTTACAAGTATGTGACTGTCAGTTCTCTAATATATATTAATACTCTACGGAACCAGGAAGAGGATTTTTAAAAAATATTTTTTAACAGTTCACGGAGACAATTATTGCAGAGCAGCTTTGATGGAGTCAGTTTGCTAATATTATTTGCTATTATGACTGGATGGACAAGTCATATAAATGAGATGGACAGATGAGAAGTTTAGCTATATATTTATGTATTTGGCTTTATTACTAGAGTGCCCCCTTAGGTCCTATATGCATATGGTCTTTGTTGAAGTGTCCAGGCTTAATTGCTACGGTTTCAGCATCATTCTTCTACCAGCAGTGAGCCATGAAATTAAGTCTTTCTAAATTTTCTGTAGGTCTTTCTGTGTTAAGAATGGAGAACTCCTCGCCATCGTCACCTGGTAGCAATAAAAAAAGGTTTAAATTCTCTCAATTTGATGTAAGTACTGACCAAAAGCAGTTTTTAAAGACATTGCTTTTGTCCTTGGTGCATTTGTACAAAACTCTTCACTTCCTGGGGAAAAACCCAGCTCTGCCGTGTCCGTGGAGTTCCCTTTCTGAATGCCATCACTGTTGTCTGCAGGTGCAGGGTCTGATCGAGCAGGAAGTTTGCAGAGCAATGGAGAGGAATGAAACCAAGCTTAAAGGTCTAATAGAAACTATCGAGCACCTCGATCGCAACATTGAAAAAACCATCCAAAAATTGGAGGTTGGTAGAGGGAGGGAAGCCACATACAACTGCGTAATATCCAGTAACTTCTTCTACATAACCTACATATGAAACATTTGAGCATTTTTTAATGCCTTCTCTTTGCTTATTAATTTCTTCTCAGTATTAGGTCATTTTTGGGGAATCATAGCTTTTAAAGAAAAGGACAAAACATGAAAAGTGTCTCAAAACCAGTAGATTAATGGTAAAAGCTCTGTTATTCCTCCCTCAGGCAAGAATTAACATGGTATCCCAGAGAGCTGAGGCTGCCCTGGGCCAGATGGCAAAGAGAAAGACCAAGGTACAATGGACACACACACACACACACACACACACACACACACACACACACACACACACACACACACAAACACAGTTACTTAACATCTAAACTGATCATTGTGCACATTCCTGTATAATTTACTTACTGTGATTCCTGTGTCGTTGTTCGATTTGCAGGCTCTGCAATATCTGAGGTGCGTACAAGGAATTTTCTGACTTGGACCTTTAAATTTAAGATACACAAACAAACAGAAAAGTCATTGCAGCTCATTGGTAACAAGTTAGAGAATGCCATCAGCAAAATTTAGCATGTAACATGAAACTTAAGGATAACGACATGATGAGAGGTTCCAAATTCGACATGGAGGTCTTTTCTCTGGACTCATTTATTTGTTTATTTATTCCTCCTCTCTCTTTGATTTGATGTCCTGACTGTGCAGCTCAGACTTGGAGGACAAGTCACCTGAAACCATGCCGCAGCGTAAGAGCCCAGCACGTGTGCTTGTGCTGATAATGTTAGTTTTTTGTGATATGCTTATTTAAATGCACTTTTTTATTGTTCTTCAGGTGAAAAAAATGATGAAGAGTGCATTGAAATGGATAATGAAATCTACCAAATTTTGGTGATTCTTGATGTTAGAATTTGAAGTTTCCTCATATAACTAGAGCAAACTGCCAATTATGCATTCTTTTGTCTAAAGGAAACCACAAAAAGTATACTGAAGAAGGTGCATGACCACAAACTCGGTAAGGTTGTTTTTGTGATTATAAAAGCTGCATTTCTGCATCCAACGAGGATTAAACCTGACGTGTTAGCTGGCAAAATGGCTCAAATCAAATAAACAGTAATTCCACTGAGAAGTGACATCTTCATTCCCTTCTCTGGTACTTGTCCTCGCACCTCATTTGGGTTAAGCCCTGCAGGCTGCCGCGGCAGGTTTCAGCAAGGAGCGCTGTCCTCCGGCTCCTGCTCCCGAGGTCAAGGTAGGACCTTTCTTCTTTAGGGTAATTTGTGTCAGTTTTGTCAGCGTATTGCATGAAGAGATGTTCAGTCTTTGTTTGCCCTTGTTTCAAACGATCTCACACTCAGAAGTGCGTCTTAGCGAAAGGACCTGAAAACTGGCCCAAAACGGGGAATCATTCCGGGGCCAGCCAGACACCAACGGATTGTCCATCTCCTTCTCAGAGCAACCACTCACGCTCGGGGCAGGTAGCGTCTCCTCACACACGCACCTCTCATGACTGTTGAGACCTCCCCAGTGACCTCAGCCACATCCATGTTTTCTAGTGCGCACATGTGTACCCTCCTCTGCCATCCACTCCCTTCCCTTCTGTGCTCCCCATGGAGGCGGTCTCGTACAGCATCCCCTCGAAGCCCTCGGTGGGCCTGGCTCTCATCAGGAAACCAGCCAGCCTGTCAGTGCTGTGGAATGTTGTGGAGAAGGACCCATCTGCACCACCCATGGACAGCTACACGTAAGAAAACCATGTCAAATGAGCAAGTCCTCTCAGATGTGCCACATTTTGACAAATCAAAGACATCAAAGTAAAATCATGCTCTTGGTCCCAGTTCTGGCCTTTTCTCACCTTCAATAATTATTTTCCCCCTATTTCTGTTGTTCCCGCAGCATTTACATGTCGGTGGAAAAGGACAGGGCAAGCCGGGTTTTCTCCAGCTGGATGCAGATCTGTCTGGTGCAGGACAGACCCCTCCCCATATGCGTCATGATCAGCAAATACAAGCCCGGACACAGAGTGTGTGTGGCTGTGGTGGGCAAAGACAAGTTCGGCCGCTATGGGCCTTACAGCGACGTCGTCATGGCGAAGATCCCCGACTAAGCCGGGTTGTTGGAGCCCCTCGCTCACATCGCTCCCTCAGTCACAGAGACGTTATTTTGCTGTTGCTCCTGAGTATCTGTATCATTGTACTAATAAAATCGAGAAGGTGACAAGAAACTTGGATGCATGCATTAACAGACGAGCAGGCGAGGCAGCGGAAGCGCTCTGGCTGCGTTCCCTGTCTCACAGCCCTGCATCAGCCAGTCAGGTCCAGCCTACAGCATCACCTGGCACACGTTTGCTCTTTAGTGGCTTCCACTCATCTACTCATTTTGGTGTCTTTTTGGTGCTGGTCGGGCGTTAAGGAGCTGTGCATGAAGGAGGGGGTGTGATTCTGTGAGGGGAACCATTAAACCCACACTGAACGGTTGCTCAGTATCAGCAGCAGCCTGTGTGTGTGTGTGTGTGCGCGCGCACGCGCGTGTGTGTGTACCCTTGACCAGTGGGGAATGCGCAGAGTGATGGGCCTCCTGAGACCACTTTAAAAGCACACATTCGCCATCTCGCTGACATGTGTACGCGCGCTCGGTGGCCTAATTAGAGCTGACAGCAGTGGAGCGAGAGAGCTTATGAAAAGGGGGAAAAGAGGGTGCAGAGAGAGAGAGAAGGCAGAGGTGGAGGAGAGAGTGATTAGGGAGCAAATGAGTTCTTTAAAGTTTTAAAGTGAAGTGTTGGCAGAATGCTGACCTGCTTCCCTCCTGGAAAACGGATGATGTCTTACTCTTAATACCCCCCTTTAAAAAGGCTGTGCTCTGGAATAAAAAACAAGATTATCTGTCTTATTTCTGTGGACGTGGACGTTTGCTCCTCTGGACATCAAAGTATTCTAAAGTCAAATGTGGTCCGCGCGCCTGCTAAAGTTTGTCCTGGAATTGTGTCACATCAGCAAATCTGCAACAGAACAGCTGTGTGTGTGTGTGTGTGTGTGTGTGTGTGTGGGGGGGGTGGTCATCCTCTAAAACTCATAAGTGAGACGCTGATAAAGGCATCCTCCGTAGCCTGAAGGTGGTGGATTGGTTGACAGAAGACCAAGTGCCTTCTAGTGACTAGGATAAACACCAGTAACCCCAGTGACACCAATTAGGTGGATAAACTGACGGCCATAGCAGCATTAAGTCTGACTAGGCTGCACTTTCCTCAACTGAAATGGAAAATAAAATAATGTTCTAATAAAAATGTAGTAGCTTATTTTTTCTCTTGACAAATCATTTCTGAGAGTTTGACCTCAAGCATGAGAAATAATCTAAGTTCTGTCGAGAGCTGAAACATTCTCATGCATTCTGATAGTTGACCACCAGATGGAGCTGTTTAACAGTTTATGGAATAAAGCACGCTCACGCTGCAGGACTGTTGACTTTAGGTTTGGATAAATAGACTTTCTTCACTTATCCTCAGGAAATGTGTGTGACTTCCAGACTCATGAAATTCCTTCTGCGTGAATGAAATAGAATAAAACTAATCCCCGCCCTCACATGATGCAACAATATAAAGAAATGGGGTTATTTGATTGGCATTCTGCACACAGTCACACATCAGTACGTGACCTTAGGCCTAGCTGCCTTGTTAGCAGACTGGATGTCATCAGCTGATCCACGACCTTTGATTCACCAGCCCTTTTGTGTTGGGAACAAAGACAAGAAGAAGAAGAAGAACAAAGGCAGTGAGAAAATCCCCCATTTGAGCTCAACCTTTCTGGTCAAAGTGTGACAGTTCTGCAACGATTTTCTCCTCATTGGTTGTTGTCAGAGTTTGATTACAAATGCTAGAAACACACACACACACACACACACACACACACACACACACACACACACACACACACACACACACACACACACGCACACACACACACACATCCTATAATGAAAACCTGCCATATCCTTCATGCTCGAGTACCCTGTGTTTGAAATGCATTTATGCACATTTATTATTTATTCTTTTTTTTTTTTTTTTTAAATTTGCCCATATGTCGTAAAGGTCAGAGCACATCAACATTTGTGGAAGTTCTTTAAAAGTTAAAGAGTGTCATAAAAAGTTTAACTGCACTGCGAATAAGCAACATAGATAAACTCAACAACAAATAACCAAAGTTTTGCTCCATTTTTACTTTAAACATAATCTGCTGGGTCAATAATTTGCACACACGGGAGACGTGCGGAGATTGCTGAGGCTCTGCATGTAATAGATGTCCTACTTCAGGCTCCAGTGCCAATATTTACAGCTCCCCAGTCAACCATAGGAGCTGTGGGTACTAAAAAGGTTATGTCCATTGCTGCAGTTAAATTAGCTAGCGTTAAGGATGATACAGACCATAAAACATTCATCTCTTACCTCTGTGACATCGTGTGCACACTGCGTTCAAAGCTGCTGTTCTCAAACATTCCCATTAGCCTGACATCACGCAACATCATTTATGCAACATAATAAACCTCCTTCCATGTTCTCACATGTTTAACATTTTTGTTAGTCCCTGAACACATCCCCCCCGGTTAAAAGTTTTATTTAAGCCTCAACTTTAGATTTCAACCTTTAAAAACCTCATCAGACCTTAGTTCCTTTTAGAACGTGGAGGGAAGGAATCGGGCTGCGCCGACAACTGATAAGAATGTTAATGCAACATTCGTGTTTGACAAGATTTAGCATGAATATTTTAAGAAAGTGCTCAATAGTTAAATGTTTAAATCTAAAAGCTAGGATTTTTTTTAAGGTTCTTAGAGAAAATAGTCTGAAAACAAAAGGTCTGGACAGTGGTTCTTAAAACACAGGTCTGAGGTGAGTCCTCTATCATCTGGACATCAGAAGATCCATCTGTCAGGGAGTTAACACACCTAGTTCACGCTTGCTTCAGTTGGTGGAATATTAGCGGGATCCCTGGAGGAGCGACTCCACAGGCCTCAGGAACCTTTCTTGGCATGCATCACAGGAAGCAGGTTTCTTCACTTTTTGAAAAATAAATTAGCTCCTACTACATCGGGGCGACTAAAGCGTATTTTGGTTTGGAGGCATGGACAAAACAAGGACACTCAACAATTTAGATGCACGTGAGGTCTCTGTCATAACAGAAAATATGTAAATACAACACAAAAAGTTGCCTCCCTTTCTGCATGGCCGACATGTCATGTAGCATGATCTACATTGGGATTAAGATCCGAATCAGCTTTGCGAGATGCTGCTGTTAAACTAGCCTGTACATCACATGGTGAAAACAGGTTAATTCCCTTATCGCCTGATAACACATTTAAATAAATGCAACTTAGCGAATTAAACAGTCTCACAGTTACACTTCTTCCTGTGCAAATACAGCAAGAAAACTGTTTTCTACTTCCCAAAACTCTACTTGCAACCTTATTCTCTGGTCAGTGCAGGTTATCTTTGAAGAAGAGGAACCATATTGAATTGTTTGGTTTGGGTGACTTTATTATTATTTTTTTTTTACTTGTATAATCAAAAGTTGTGTGAATGTGAAAGTGTAGAAGTGAAAATGAACAAATGGTGTGCAGTTCTCTGCTGGGGTTGAGACGAGTGTTTGCTTTCTATTCTCTATAAAACTTTTACGGTGTCCTGCACATCCTCTGAACACACACACACACACACACACACACACACACACACACACACACACACACACACACACACACACACACACACACACACACACACACACACACACACACTTCCAGCAGGTCAAAATCAAGGCTCTTGCATAAAAATGTGCTGTCAGTACATTTCATTTTTAAATTTCCCTCTTCTTGTGACCACAAATCTGTGTGTGTGTGTGTGTGTGTGTGTGTGTGTGTATGTGTGTGTGTGTGTGTGTGTGTGTGTGTGAGGTTGTCCTGCATAGCTCTGAAGGAGCCTTCTGCAGCTTGATGTTTCCATTCTTTGCTGTCATGAATATTTGATTCAGCTCACCGTCCCCAGAAGGTTCCATCAGAATGAAAGCTAAAATAACAGACAACAAACTACAGCAGCAGCATCAATGACGGTGACAGTAGAAGAAGTAAAGGAAGAAGAAGAAGAAGCAGAGGAAGGCTGCGAGGATGCAGAGGCGCTTACCTGCAGCCTAAAGATGTGTGGGTGATGTTGGGAAGCATCTGTTGTTTCCCCTCCCAGCTCACACCTCCTGACAGCACCGAGGAGAGAAACAAAGGTGGGCAACAGTTAGTGGATGTTGGAAGAATACACGTATAAAGATAGACTGCATCTTGATCCAGAAGAATATTTATCATGAAAAACAAGCACAGTGCTTGTAAATCTATCGTTGTGAGGACTCCCGCTAACCCTGACCTAACAATTATAACTAAATGCCAAACCCAAAGCCTGACACTACCCTCCATTTAAACCCTGGTCTGACCTTAAAATCAAACTCTGAGCGGCAAAAATATCCCCATGGTCCCTCACTGAGACAGTAAAATGTGTATTCTGGTCCTCAAGATGGAGCTTGTTCAGGAACAGACACACAAACACACAAAATAGGAAATGCAAATTAAAGAGAAATAGAAGAGCAGAAACTAGATAATGGTATAAATTTGGTGAAAAATCTGCGCCCTTACACAAGCGTGTGTGTGTGTGTGTGTGTGTGTGTGTGTGTGTGTGTGTGTGTGTGTTTGTGCTCCATATAATTCTGATTGATCTTTAGGTTTTATTGTCCTTGAAGGAGTTTTTGAGTAGAGCTCACGGGATGCAGAGACGCTGGCGAACAGGCTTGAATGAGCACAGAGGAAGACTGCAGGACGAATAAAATAATGATTTTAGAGAGAAAGAAAAGAGGCGGAGGCAACAAGAAAGGAGGTGGACTGGATTGAATTACTTTTTCACCTCCAGCATGCATTTAAATCTTTAAAATGTCTCCCTATATGAGTCCCGCCCCCCAGCCAGAGCAGGGCAGAGCGATGAGCTCCAGGCTCTGTCCAGAAGCAGAGTGGTGTGACTGCTGCTGATGGCTGCCTGGGACCAGCAAACGCTTCCCTTTCCTTCACCTTTCCACCTCCAGCACAGATCTGAATCAGCCCAGAATATTCATGTGTGTCTGTGCAGCGACTGTGGTGTCCTAGTTTCCCTGCTACAGACGCTGAGATCAAATGCAGCGCAACACGTGCACGCGCACACGTGCAGGCTCGCTCTGGCGCGCTGTCAGGCTCTATCTTCACGGATGTGTTTAATGAATCAAAGCGACATCATCATAAGTGTGATCACTCACAACCCCCCCAAAGAAGATTCTGCTGGTTTCCCACAGACGCTGGATGATGCTAATCTGACTCTCTGCTTTTCACATCGTTTTAACCATCACAACTAAACCCCTAACCCTGACCCTGACCCCAACCCTGACCCTGACCCTGACCCTGACCCTAACCTGAAAACCATCTAGACCTTCAGAGACGTGTCAACCAGGCATAGTGTCCTCACTTCCCTGAAAGTCTTGTTGAGGACACTGATGTCTGTGCTGAGAATGAAACCGAGCTGGGTCTCTGGCGAGGAAGACATTTCCTGTCCCAGACAGTGAAACCCTTCCAGATTGTGGCCCTCGTAGAACTGTGCCGCGCACCCCCGTCCTCGGGTATCGCTGGGAGCTGAAGCCGATATTTCCTATGTGAGGAGCGACGGTGGTATTCATATTTGGAGAGCAGCTTTGGCTCTGCTGTTGCACAGCTGCCACCAGATGTCAGTGCTGGTGCAGAGTCCTGACGCTTGGTGCGGGGCAGTATTTCCGCTCTTTCCGCTTCCCGTTTCCTCACTGTGTCAAATCTGGAATCGTGTTCTCAGAGGAGATTTTCTTGGTTTTCTTGGTTTTGGAGTAGTTGTGAAAGTCTGAATATCACTGGCGAGTGATGCGACCTTTAGCGGCGTAATCCTCTTCTTGTCTTTGTGGCAAATATAAGCAATATAAAGACGTCACTGTCCTCCTTCTCCCTCCTTCGACTCCTTTTATTGAAATGGAAACTGTCCAGCCATCTTTCTCTGGTCCTCACCTCTGCAGGAGACAAAAAACCAAAGCGTTCACCGCATTGATCTGCTTGCTCGTTGGGTCAAAAACCTGGCCGAAAAGTTGTCCTGATGTCTCCCTGGAGAACGGATCACTCCATTACTGACCGCAAATGCCTTCTATCACTTCTGGGTGCGTTTCCTTACCTCATCCTTTTCCGTTTTGCTGAAAATAGTCCCATTAAGAAGCGATTCTGCTGCCTCAGTATGTGATTCTGCAGCATGGATAATGAAGCCGCAGGAGACGCACTTTCAAAGTGAAGGTAAATCATTTCCTGCTCCCTGTTTTCCTCATGCAGACACACGTGCGCCGCTGGAGTCACACAGTCTGCAGTCATACTTAAATTGCTTGACCTCTGACCTGTCTTCGGACCAATGAGAGGATCTTCAACACCCTAACGACAGCCTATAAATAGAAGGCAATTTAGCGTGCGAGTGAGAGGACTATCTCAAAGATTAATGAGTCCACTCCACGTCCTTTTTACTAGTTTTTGTTCTATTGGTCTTATCTCGTTCCTCCCACCTGCTCTGCTCTGCTATCTCCCTCATTTGTGTTCTCCCAACACTCTCTCTGCCTCTGTTCTTCTATTGTCTTTGCGCGCATTGGCAAATTTGTGTGTGTGCGTGTGCGAGCGATTCACGGACTCCTCTACCAGTGTTTCCGAAGCAAGCTGAGTTTCTGAGAACCATCTGAACATCTGAACAGGTGCGGTGACTTTTTAGCTTAAGAAAAACCCAAAAATGAGCAGCAACTAAGGGAAGCTACACGTCTGGCGAAATCAGCGATATTTCTAGCTAACGTGTTCAGCATATGGCTAAATAGCTACATGCTACCTCACCCTCAGTTTTAGGTTAACTTTATTAATCTGACAGCGTAGAAGTGACTGCACGTGCATGTCTGATCCATGTGCAGCAACTTTTGCTGTTTCTGCCACTGCCCAGACTCCTCCCACTGGTCAGCAGCCTCGATGAATGAATTTAAAAAGTAGATAATAATATTTCATCATTGCCAGTCTGGTTACTTTGGGATGGGACAGTCACAGATGACAGCTCTCTGTCAGCTCTGCTTAGTGTGAAGAAAACCTTTCTCAGTGTGTGTGTGTGTGTGTGTGTGTGTGTGTGTGTGTGTGTGTGTGTGTGTGTGTGTGTGTGTGTGTGTGTGTGTGTGTAAATGTGGTTTCCAGCACCTGGCCTCTGGCTCTGTCTTCATTAAACATTTCATTTATGTCAAACATCATCGGCATCATCAGACTGAAGTTGAGCGCGTGCTCAGATACAGCGAGAGACCCCCGTGTGAACGCACGACGGCGGCACCTTAAAAAAAACCAAAACAAGTTCTTTTGCGTGCAGTTTTCTTTGGTTTGTTGGCAACTTTCATGCAAAAGGAGGGAGGATCAGTGTCGTGTGTGTGAAAAGGATCCCGGAACTCCCCGGTATGACGTTCAGGCGCACCTCAAGAGCTAATAGACCAATATAACATCCCATAAATGATTTTGGGGTCAGTTCCACTGAGATTCATTGACCAGTTAATGAACAGTGAGTCACCTGTATCACTTTACGAGCTTGTCACTCGAGTGCCTTCCCATTAATGGTAACCGCGCCAGCTTCCAGCGGCTAGGCAGAAATAGAAAGGGCTGACTTGTTAAACTTGGGAATAAGAATCGCAGCCATGTGTCTTGTGGTTGTGACACGAGTGCTGAGATACGGCGAAATGAAAAGTTCTTGCTGGGTACTTTAGAAAACAAGAAATAAGCAGGAATTGGAGTCAGTGTCTTGAACATTTTATGGTCATGAGTAAGAAAAAACGGCAGAAAAAGGAAACACGGTGGTGCAGAGGTTAGCCTCACAGCAAGAGGGCTCTGGGTTCAAATCTAGGGGCTTTTGGTGTGGGTGAACTGGTGGCTCGACATTAACCTGAAGGGGGAAGAAGTGTGGCAGCTCCTCGGACATGTACCCTGCCTCCTGCCTGAAACCAGCTGACCTCTTCTGAGGGATCAAAAAGAACCAGATTCAGGTTTGTGAGAGGTCGCAAGTCCAAATGAGGCTGCTGACGACACATTTGTGGTTCATTAAAAGAGAAAAAATTTGACCAAAGGGCCAGTTTCACGGTATTTCATCAGCCAGGTCTCAGGCCCAAGTCATCAAGTAATGAAGGTCGGCCGGATTCTGACCTGACAAGTCACTTTTCCACCTTGAAAGACTTGCTGACGGTCCTTGAGGGGCCTGATTTGACTTAATTTTGTAACCATGACCCGTGTGTGTGTTTCTAAGCACCTCATCGACATGGATCAGCCCACGCATGAGCCAGTTAGTGTCCAGGAAGGCAAACGTGGCACATGATCAAGTTGGGTGTGAGAGAACCAGTTATACGGGAAAGAAAAGGCAGATATTTGAGGTTTTAACAAACATTGTATTGTTTTGTGACCTTCCTCAAGCAAAGAAACACTTTAGCAGCCGATTTAAAAAAAAATAATTCTCTGTGCAGACGTGACAAGATGTCGGTTAACCAGTAAGATGCTTTGTTTTTTCCACTGGAGAGTGAGTGAGAGAGAGAGAGAGAGAGAGAGAGAGAGAGAGAGAGAGAGAGAGAGAGAGAGAGAGAGAGAGAGAGAGAGAGAGAGCAAATATAAGAGGCTTAGTGGGTGAAAAAAACATATACAAATACTTTTTGTAAAACTGGAGTTGGTGTTTCTCACCCAGCAGTGCAAACGTCAGGATGTGCAGCAGGCCTGGTGTCTGCTGGGTTCATCTGCATCTGTCTTTCACTCACTCGTTCCATCTCGCGTCAGGTGTTTGTGACGGGGCTCATTTTCCACTCCGGTAACAAGCTCCGCCGATGACAGACCGTCCCTGGAGGATTTTCTCGCCTCCTCCTGCCCCCCCAGGCTGCCTTTAATATTTAGCATTAGGGAAAAGTGCTGTGATTAAAGGAAAGTTGGGGTGGATTTGATTAAAGGGAACATGAAGCCAACATTACTGCAGGGTTTATTTTTATTTTATACTGATTAACTAGGATATGGAACTGTGGCAGAATGCAGCTTCAGTTGTTGTCCCTTCTTTTTAAGAGGGGCAGGATTGGAATCATTTAGGGGACCTAAAATGTGCCCTAAATGCAACGCAAGATGATGGAAGAATGGTGAAGGTCCAGATTGACGAAGGAAAACTACCACAATTTTTAACTTCTTTGTGACATTTACAGGCTGAAGACGCAAATGTTTTTTAGCTCCTCATTATTCTGTAAAGGAATTAGTGAATGACGCTGCATACTGATACAGCTGAGGCAGCGGCGCACGCAGTCAACATGGCAGGTTGCAGCAGGTCACAGCTAACGCAAAGACGAAGGAAAACAAGAACGTCTGCAGGTCGTAGGGCCGCCGTGAGCCGCCATCTAATAAGGGGTGGGGGGTGATATCACTAGAGTGTGAAAATACCACCAAGACTGTGTGAGCGAGAGGGCTCCAGAAATGATACCACAGGAAGGGAGGATCACAGCACGCCTGCGTGGATGACTGTGGATGACCGTTTCATGGATGGATAAACCATCAGAGTAAACAAAGGCTTTAGTATTATTAATAACTTCTGAAGAACTTCTGAATGTGGTGATCCTTCTTTTAATATCTGTGTTTCTATGTTTCTCAAGAATTTCAGAACCAAGCAGTGAAGCTGGTGAAGGCAGATAAACTCTGTGGAATCCCCAAATCACAGTGTTCCACTGTGCCACCAGCGGGTCATCCTCTTACGACTTAAGCTTTCCAAGAATATGGACTTTATAGCTTATTAGCATGTGCAAAAAGCACGTGGAGGGCGCAGACCTCCTCCATGCAGCTCATTTCCCTCATATTGTGACTTACACCTGTGGTATAGTACATAATAGGCAGTAATAATACAAGGATAAATATCATGGTTGACCATAACTCCTTTTTAAATGCACCAGTCTTCATGTTGTAAACGTGTAATAATAGCTCGGGTCAGATCTTACTCAAACTGATATCACTGTTAGGAGAAGTGAAGTAAACAAGCAATAAAAACTAAAACCTGAACGATGGTCTCTGAAGTAAACAGCAGATTTTCATATGGCGACCCAAGAAAACAAAACAACCAATTA
>BJFM01001929.1:19140-26012 GCA_016586285.1 Arothron firmamentum | reverse complement strand
CACGCACGCACACACACACACACACACACACACACACACACACACACACACACACACACACACACAGAGTGTTTACCTTGCAGACTAAACCCAACTTCTGTCAGGCACAACTCTAAATATTCTGATATTTGTCCCGAAGACTCACGATGTCCCTCATCTCCTGAACGTGCACGGGAAAGGTCAAAGATGACAGACTGTGTCTTTAAAACAGCAACCATGAGGAACATCCAGTCCTCAGGAGTATGATGAGGTCACAGTCTGAGCAGCCACATGCTGTTTTACAAGAATAAAATCAAAACGCGCTGAAATTCTGGGCCCAACCTTAAATCTGCCGTCCCTCTGAGGTGGGATCCTACATGACAAAGAATCTCTGTCCGAGAGGTTGTAATATCTGTTGCTCACTGCAGCCGTCAGAGTGTTTAACGGCAGCGTTGGACCTGGGGATGGTCTCCCTTGGTTTGTCCTGGGGATGGTAACGTCTGTGGAGTCTGTCTGCAGTCAGATGCTACAGTTTCAACCTCCATGGAGGTCAGAAGTGTCTCTCTGGCCTCCATCACAAGTGTCATCATAAGTTTTATTTGTTCCTTTTTTATCTAAATTATCCAGTATTTTGATTGTTATTTTAAGTTAAGTAAATTCCAAAGTTTACGAGACAAATATTTACGTTCAGGTTAAATCACCTTCTAATCTCCAGATTAACACTGCTTTGTTTTTCTGTGGCTTTTATTCCCACTGAGTCCTTCCAAAAAGCCATTAGGGTGTAAAATTAAATAACCCCAAAGATGATCTTAATGTGGTCGATTACCCCGACCTCATCACGCACGGCAGCACCGCGTCACACGCGGCTGTGTTAATTTCACAGCACCGACACACAAACAGGACATATCTTGCCACCTACGGTATTATTTTGGATTAAATTTGCATATGCCCTTGAGAGCGCCTCAAGGCCCTGGTAATATTCTTTCTGCCATTAAGAGCGTTATTGCGTTCGCTCTCCCTCCATCCTTTTCAATCATCCCACCGTTCCCCACCCCTTGTTTAAATAAGTCTTTCAGGTAATAACTCTCTGTTCTGCATGGCTTAGCGTTTTCTGTCCCCGCCGTGAATATGCTAAATTCCGGTTGCACATTTCGCTGTATAAGAATTTCTACCCGTAAACATTCATCAGTCCCGTTTTTAATTACTTAATTCTGTGCTAACATGATTAGCTGGAACACGGTCAGCTCCCACGCTTACTTATCAGCCCAGTTGAGTTAAAAGTGTCTGACGGATGCAGCAAACCGGACAGACGAGGTAAAAATGAACATGGTGACAGGCTGACCTCTGCTGCTCTGCACCTGCCCACTTTGCGCTCCATCCTCCCTCTCTGCCTCTAACTGAGGTACAAAAACAGGGTGGATGACAGACAGAGGGGTGGAAGCGGAGTGTTTTGCTGAACGAAACATTTAAACCATTCAGATGGTTTCATGTGAAAGTCCTTTAACTACCAGCAGATATATCACTGCCACACTGTAAGAATGATCAATAAACACATTTCAGCCCTTAGCTCTGGCTCCATGACTCTGAAATCTCTCCAGATGAGACTGGAGGCTGAGCTAAAACCCGATTTTAAAAGAAAACAACAACAGGACCCAACGAGTCCAGCTTAACCAGATCAGCTGGGGGTTGCTGCCAGTGCGATGTGGAAAAATGTGTCACTCTCGATCTGCCTCACTCTCTGCGCTCTCGTCTCTTCCTCTCAGCCTCACCGCGGCACAGCGCTGACGGAGTATGAGCCGACAGACAATGGATGAAGCGAAAATCGGCTGTGACAAAAGCTGATCAGGCTGACGGCGAAGTCTTTTGCGGAGCCGGTCTCCAAGCACAACCAAAACGCTGATATTTTCAACCACAAAGGAAACGTTTGTTTTGATATTCGTGTGGAAGAGGATGTTAATTTCATCCAGCTTGAGACTGTCCTCCGGGTAAATGCCGATCTGTGACTTAATAAATGTCAGGTCTACATTTTCCTGCCATGCCTGTGTCCGGCCTGTTTCAGTGACAGCTGGCTTTCAAGCAGAGTCTCCCACGCTGCTTTCCAGACGTGCAGGAGGCTGTTCAGCTCTTCTCCCCTGATCTCAGGGGTCTCTGATGGAGTCTTTTGCCTGTTTTTTGTTGACTGATGAATGATGAGCAGGCCCTGTGTGAATGGAGCTGCGCTGTTGAATGCCACCTGCTTCCTTTTCATATGCGCGTGTGTTCCTCAAGCCTGACAAATACACCAGCTGTTTTGTGTGCACGTTTACCGTTTGCGTGATTGAGTGACACTCACTGTGCAGGTGCACCACGTGGCCCCAAGGCTCCTGCAGAGCCTCTCAGGCCCCCAGCTTGTCCAGGTTTTCAGCAGATCTGATCTTGTGAGCGACTCCTGCCATCTGTAAGCACAAACATTCTCACGCTGACGCACGAGAGATCGGTACGTTTGCTCCTCAGCCGTATTTGCCTGTAAAGTCAGTCACACTTACAGGCTGCCGCCTCACAGATTGAGAACATTGTGTGCACAAACATTCCGGAGGAGGCTTTTTTCAGTTTTCCCAGTTAAATAATAAATAAGAGTAAACTGAATCATCATCAGGCTAATTTACTTCCAAACTGTACCTGAACAGTTTTAGGTCACATGATGAAGTGTGTGATGTTATGAACAGGCTCTCCAGCCTGAATCGAGTGTCTCTGACCTGATCTTCAGCTCCTGCACCTGTTGGACCAGGCTGTCAAACTCCTCCTGTTGGAACACTGGCAATGGGTGGAGAACTGGCCTGAAGTGGTAGAAGATGGATGAATGAACAGATGGATACAGTATAAAAAAAGTAAATCGTTGCTTGTACCTGGGCCAGGCCGATCTGGACTGGCCGCTCTTGGATGACTGACACTCGCCGCTTGAGCTGAACTATAGAAGACAAAAGAAAGTCTCACTAATGAAGTTGAGAGGGTAAAATGTTGAGTTGTTACTTTTGGTTTCCAGGCGCCGCACGCACACATGCACGCACAGACAGGCCTTTCTGCACCGCTGGGTCGTGTCAGTGAGCAGAGACATGATGTGAGTGTAATGTGTTTGTTCTGTTAAGCAGAACTAAATTTGAGAGAGCCTGCGGGTGTGCGCTACCTGTGTTTCGGGCCTGGCGAGGGTGGGGGTGGGGGTGGGGGGGTGTTTTAGATTGAGTGAGAGGGAATAAAAGCAAGCTGTCTCCCCAACACTCTGAAAATTTAACAGTGGTTGCTTTTTCTGTCCTCTGGTGCTCAGACCTCTCACGGCCTGTCCCGCTCCCTCTCGGAAGGTTCTGGTTAATCTTGCGCAGATGCGGAAGAATTGAGGAGGACTTCTTTTTCTTTTGCTGCACTGCATCATTATAGGCTGCAAACCCTTTCAAAAGGCTGGTTAATATAATTCACATTAAATTGATCAGATGTACTCTATTGTCTGGAGGGAAGCTTGCATCACTGCAAATCTTTAAATGTGTTCCATTTTAAATGAAGCGGAATCAGTTTAGTGCATTCTCGTTTCTATTCCCTTGTGATTAAGATTTAGTTGATTCTGTTAGTGCCACTGACGGCCCTCCTCTTTCTGCTTTCCTCTCTGCAAGCTGCTTCATTGCATTAGCAAACAGCGGGATTTTATCAACCCACTGGTGGCTAAAGCTTTGTCTTTGCTCGCCTGTTAGCTTCTCCAGATAAACACTACAAAAGGCAAACAGGAAGCACCGAGAGTGCGCTCTCGAGGTGAGGTGAGCAGGTTGACCAAGGTGTGTGTGTGTGTGTGTGTGTGTGTGTGTGTGTGTGTGTGTGCGTGTCTCAGACGGCTGATACGCAGCACATCAGAGCCATCCGACAGACGTGATCTCAACATTAAATGGCTGATTGCTGTTGGATGAGATTTAGGGTTATTCTTCCATTACAGATGTTTTCTTTAATCCCCAGATGTGACCGTTTGTAAAGGCAGACCTCTGGGTTGGGATTTGATGAAGGCCAATGTGTTCACTCCTGAGGTGAGCAGATTACACTCAAAAATGTAAGGTAGCCCTACTGTTGTATTTACCCACAAACCACTGGGGCTGTTTTTCACCAGTATTCCACCATGTCTGGACCACGTCAGCCACGGGGACCTGACAGTTGCCATGTTCTGTAGTGAAGAAAGTGATTGTTGACAACAGTCCATTCATTACTCTCAGCACATAAAAGCTTTTAGCAAAAGCAATTGATGAATGAATTTGTTGAGAGATCCAGCCCTTTTTTTTTTAAGGAGAGCTAATGGGATGAATTTTTTTGGGGAGGGGGCTGTGATTAAATGTATGTATGTGTAAAACTGAGAAGCTACCACTTCAGTCACATCTCTCATTGTCTGACATCACCCGTTCCTTTTGCTTTCCATGACAGCAAACATCTGCAGTGCTGATGTGCCTTTGAGCAACACACATGCATTGGCACCGTTGTGCATCTGCATTATGATCAATACTCTACTGCAAACGCTCATTATTATTCAGGAATGTTCGTTAATACCCAAGATGCCGCTGTGGCCTCTGCCATGACCGCAAATGAACAAAGATTTACACTGAGCACCAGCGGTGCATGAAATGCAGCTGTTCTCTGCTGCAATGAGACTTTACGTAACTGTGTTCCAAAAACATCAGCACTCTCTGCTCACAGTTGCCTGCAGCAAAGGAAAACATTTGGCTATTAAAGAGAGAAGATGTTTCTTTATTGTAACAACGTGCAGTCTGATTGAAGAGATGTTTGGGAGTTGAGGTTTCACAGAAGATAAACAGAAAATCAAAGCGATGCAGGCAGATTGCCAAAGTCTTTTGTGCAGTAGAGGCAGCATGCAGTACTACGATTTGAGCAGCAGGTGGCAGTTTTTGTCACTGGTTATAAGAAGGGAGAGGACGTGTTAACAAGCAACCAAATAAATAAATAAAAAAATTAAAGATGCATATGTAGAGATGAAATAAAGACCAGGTAAGATAACATCTAACTCACTGTATAAAGCATATTTTTAAGAAAGACGTATATGAATAACTGTGATAATATTTCCAAAAAATGAGTGATCGTGGTAAAGCTACACCTCAAACATAGTCATCGGCTGTGTATTCTCTTTGTACCTTACAGCCTACTTCCTACCCTCTGATGCCCCCTTTTCTCTCCTGTCACCTCCTCTGCTCATGGCGCCCTTTCAGCGTTCCCCCAGTATTATATTATAGTACTGTTGTATAGTTCCAAGGGCCGTTCAATTCTCAGCCTCATCAGCCCAGCTGTTTCTGTGTTTCCACTCAGAGCTACGCTGGGATACAGAATGTATTTATCTGCATTTCCACTCTCAACATTTCCAATTCCAAGTAACCAAACTGTACCATTGCAGCTGTGGGGATAATTGCTGGTTATTGAAATATTTGCTCTTTCATTTTCAATTAAACATGTCTTTTGCATTTGTAAGGACAGTTCAATGGCCATTGCTGGTGAAAAAAAAAAAACAGAACTGAAAGAATTTTTTTCTCTCTCCCTGGGCATTAAAAAAAGACACTGTTTTGTTCCAGCAGGCCTGGTTTGGGAGTCCGTTCACATAGTTTTCGACACATCCACACATCACCCGGTGTGTTTGCAGTATTATTGTGCCATTGGTCAGAAGTTTGGAGGGTTTGCAGAGATTGAACAGCAATGGAAAGTTTGGAAAGAACCACTGTCTCTGTTGGTGAGGCTGACAATTTGTACGATAAAGACACGCAAATGGGTAACGATTTGTGGAAAGAAGTTCGGAGGAGTTTGGAAATTGAGTTTCTCGTGAAAAAAAAATTCCACTTCTTGTGTGCTCCATCAGCCTCCGTATCCTCCTCATTGCGCCGGTGTTCCTTTCTTCCTGCTGATGCGTGGCTTCAGCTGCCTCATCCTTTCTCCTTTGTGAGCAAGCAACAAATCCTGGTTGGGGCACTCGGCCGCTGAGAAATCGATCCCCATCCCACAGCAGTAGCTGGAACACAGACACAGCTCTGCAGCTCCGCAAACTGGTTTTGACAGAGATGGGAGCTGCGGTTTAAGCCAAACTAAAATGACACCCAGCACTCCGAGCCTGGTTTCTGCCACCTCCAGCTGCGTGATGAGCTGTGGAAGCACCGCAGAGGAAAAGGCTTTCCCCGTGCTAAAAATACACACGAGTGTGTGGGTCCGAGAGCTCCATCGACAGGCAGCATGGGAAAGATGTTTCGATGCCCCCTCGACCCGCTGCCGGATGACCGACGCATCGCGGCTCGCTGGGGATTTTATGGTCTGTGAAACCCCTCAGAGGGCTGTTAACTGGCTTTGGGGGTCAGTGGGCGTAGAACATGATCTGATGCCTCCTTCAGCAGCAGGACTTGAAGAAAGGAATTGGTTGCAATCTTCTGTCTAAAACGGAGAGACTGAGCATCTGATAAAAAGCAGCGGCCACTTCTGGGCCACCGTCCTTGCCAATTCGATTTCTCCAACTCTTCTGCTGAGGCGGGGCTCTGCGAATGAATGTGGGTTCGGAGAGTGTCTTTGTGGGGTTCGCATGTTCTCCACAGGTTCTCCCGTTTCCTCCCACAGTCAAACACATGCACATTAGGCTGACTGGAAAGGCCTGAGGGACTTGAGCGAATATTGAGTGCCTGTGTGTGGACTGGATGGATGGAGTGGATGGATGGACTGGTGACCCGCCCCGGGTGTATTTCTGCCTCGGACCTGATTCATGCTGGGACAGACTCCAATACCAGTGAGCCCCTGATGGGAATAAATGCCAATTACCAGAATAAGCACTGAGTGACTGCTGTATGCGCAGAATCTCCGTCCATTCGGAAGCAGATAGGAACAGGGAAGATAAGAACGCGCGG